>APFE030690069.1:0-22807 GCA_000404065.3 Pinus taeda | reverse complement strand
CCCCCCCTCTAACCCCCCGGTTCACTACGTAGGTTAGTCATGGAAAGAATATAACACAACCCAACATCCAATTCAGCTAAGGATGGAAAACCAGTAGAAAATAATACCTATGGGGCGATTGCATGAAATAACTGTGGATATTGAGGGAGCAAGCACGCTGGCAGACTTTGAAGTGATAGATATTGTTGATGATAGCAATACCAACCCCACGTTCTTAGGAATTGACTGGGCCACTAGCATGAATGGGGTAATCAATCTAAAGAAGCACAAAATGATCTTTGAGAAAAAATCACTGTGCATAATTGTACCCCTGGACCCTACAGAAGGATCATGTTATATAGAGCCGGTGCACGACTATGAAAGTGATGATGAGTTGGACTGCATTTATAAGATAACAACACGAGACCAAGACTGGATGAATCCCACTATAGATGGGAGGATTGCATGTGAGCGCGAGAGCTCCTATACTTCATATTCTGATGAAGAGATAGAGCACTGGTAGAATTAGTTACATGAGGTAACTACACTGAATTGTAATATGATGACCAAGTCGCTGCACTGCATATCAACAAAAGTAAGAGATATTCCTACTTATGATGGTCTAAGTGAGGTAGATACCTTCTTGGATGCCTTTGAAAGGGAGGTACCAGAAAAGAAATGCTTCCAGACCTTGGACTGGGTACTATGTGCTACACCAACGAGATGGTGGAGTACACACAAAGGAAGCTTTGACGACTGACGTAAATGTAGGAGAATGATGAACACATGATTTGGGAAGCCTAGAATGCGACTGATAGACAAGTACAATGGACGATGTGATCTGTGTGCGCATCTGGGCAAGTGGACGTAGACCTATGGAAAACAGTACCAACCTACATGGATGCACATGTACTCCGCGCTAAAGGACCTAGTCAATAAGCATGTGTTGGGGGGGAATGTAAAAATGGCTCTTAATGCTGGGAAGATAGTATGTAGGAAGAGATATCATGTAGAAGATTCTACATGCAAAGGAATTCAACAAGGTGTGTAATGCGCTGAACAAGGTATGCAACACGCAGCAAAGTGATTGGGACCTACACATACCTGTAGTACTATGGGCTTATAGAATGACATTCAAGAAACTAATAGGAAAGACACATTTTAAGCTTGTCTACGGAGTGGAAGCTATAATGTATATGGAATACATCATGCCTAGTTTGTGCATAGCAGTGCTTACAGGTATGACAGTTCACGGAGCCTTGGAAGAGAGGCTCGCATAGTTGGAGGAGCTCGAAGAAGAACAATTTTTCGCTGGATGTCACCAGCAAGTCCAAAAGAAGCACAAAAAGGCATGGCACAATCGACATATTAAGTTGCACACATTCAAGGTGAATGATTTGGTGTTGTTGTATGATAGTAATTTTGACAAATTTCTAGGAAAGCTCAGAATGCATTGGCTAGGACCATTTGTTATTAAGGAGATCATAGAGGGTGGTGAAGTGCAGTTGGTAAAGTTAAATGGAGAACCTTTCCCAAGAAAGGTAAATGGTAGTCGTCTGAAGCCATATGCAGGTGGCTCGGCCATCTAAATAACTGACAGAAGCATAGTCTTAGCACTCCAGGTAGCTGAAAGGAGGCACGGAATTATAAACTACTCTACCCGAGGACTGCGCGATGTCAGGACTACGCGCAGTAGCCAAGTGTCACAGGGTCCGCAATAGTGCAAGGGTAGCTACGCTGCCATGTGGGTCGGTTGGAAAGTGACTGTTACAGTCATTATTCATGATGTGATGCTTGGTTTGCGAGCAAATGGAGCAGGCGGCAGGCATTTAAGGTGACGTTTATGGGCTAGATTCTTGAAAATCAGCCGCCAATCGAGCATTAATGGACCAAATTTGGGGGGAGAGGCCAAACTCAAATTCAAAAGGTGCTATAAATTACAAAGGGCTATCCATCAAAAAACACTTGGAAATTTTAGGACTGAGTTGTTGCACACACAGATATTCATGAACCCAGACTTGTTCAATCTTCTGAAGGAAAATTCATTGTTTGAACAATTACCCGAGACCTTAAGAATTGTGTAATTGCACAGTACTAGCACATGAAGAAGCCATGGATACTGGAGCAATGATTTCTGAGGAAGCCACGCAAGTGATTATAGAAGTAGAGGCCCTAGAGAGCACTGGGATACTCGTTGAAATCCCTAAATCACCATGCACGCTGAGACCCAAGAAAGACAAGCATGCCATGGTACCAGCGCGTGTATCACCTAGAAGTCCATTAAGGACTAAGCTCGCCATGGAAGAAAAGGGGAAGGATATGAATTTTGAGGCTGATGTGGAAGAAGAGTTCGAAGAAATCCTGGTTGAGGAGGAGGATGTAGAGATGGAGGTCGAATGCTAAGGTGTGAACCCTCTCACCAGACTGCCTGCATATATTCCTCCATGGAAGGGTAAAGCCAAGGTGCCCAAGGATATAGATGAGAGAAAGAACTCTCTGTAAACTCTGCTACTCCCTGACGACATTATTTTTGAAGAAGCGCACTTGGGACGGGTGCCCATGCTGAAATTGGAAGACTGGGACCTTGTGGACCATGAGAAGTTCCCACATCTGGTGACTGTGCAAATCCTACGCCAGAAGAAAGACACACTGACCGAAATCATAGAGTTGGAGCTGTGTAAATGGCTAAGAGGTGTAGACAAGGTAGGATTGCTAAACCTACTTTGGGTGCCACATTATCATCGCGCCCTAGCGACCATTTTTGTCATTAGGTAGCTGCTCTGTTTGCTGCATGATGGGTCCTTGTCGCTGGACGAGCCCATCCGCATCACATACCATTTTATTCATAGGATTACCTAGCTCCCTTACACAGGGGAGGATCTAGTGAGCATTTCTGAAGGAAAGAGTGATGATATGGCCATCTCAAAGGCCATGAAAAAGAAATTTAAACTCGAGAAGAAGAAGTGAGGGTACACCATTTCTAGCATCAACAACCTTGCAGTCAAGGTTGTGATGCAGATTTTGGCAGGGAAGTTGATGCAGAAGTGCCGCATGGATGAGGTGCTCGCGTCAATGGTTGCACTAGTAGCACAATGCGCATAAGGGGTCCAGTTTAACTGGGGAAACTATTTGTGTGGAGAGTTCCTTGAGAACTTCCATGAGGCACAGGAGTAGGAAAAACCTTTCATTATGCATGGCTCCTGTTGTCGATAGTGCTGGTGGCATGGGAATTTCCCGAAGATAGCCAGTTCCCGACGATTGCATAGGACCTTCCGGGGCAACGAAGTACACTTTGTTGTGGGAAACTAGGGATGCACAAAGGATAAGGGACAACAAAATATTATGGGTGTTCATGGAGATGAACATTAGAATGGAGATTAATCGCAAGCCACGGTTACTGCCCACGGTCTACAAAAGTCTACAGAACTTTGCAGAGTACAAGGTAGATTTCCACCATGTCTACATCAGGATGAAGAAGGACTCGGCAAAGACATGGTGTGAGTTACCCTATTTGGCGATTGACGATGTCATCTTTGCAGTCCTTGAGTCTTGGCTGCCGGAGTGGCGCGCCCCAACTGGCTTCATGGTGGAAGCAGAGAATTCCACCGTGCAACAGAAGAAGGAAGAGGTGAAACTGTGGATGGTGCAGCTACCAGAAAAGCGCAGGAACAAAGAAGCAGTGGCTAAGGCCTAGGTGGTGCATGACACTACGAAATTGGTAGAAGAACATCAAAAGGCAACAGAAGAAGAGCGTGAAGGACAAAAGTTGCCTTCACTCGAGCCAGAGAACAACACAAAATAAGGTGGTGTAGACCCGCAGACAACATCCACCCAACTAAAACGTATGCACCCAAGAGAGCAGGTAGGGTCACGAAAGAAGACGAAGGACTCAAAGACTTCATTCGATCTAATCACCCTCACTGAGGGGGATCTACATGATATTGGCGAGACTGTAAGGGATGTCACCACGGAGGACCTCCAAGAGTTTGAAGAACAACACCAAATCGTGTTGGGGACTCTCCAGATGCAAATACAGGAGTTGTAGGTGCACACTCTGCAGGCTAGCACAGCGTCAACCAGCCTCGCAGTAGGCACTTCCACGGCCAAGGAAATGCTACGTGCCCAAATGACCAACACCATAGTGCTGCCAGATGGAGCGCTCCTTACAAAAAATTCCGCCGACAAGCCTATGGTTAGCCGGTTGAAGGGAATCAGGTTAAACATGGATGCACTCCCGTAGGAGATGCTCTATATTTTATAGGATGGAGTCACTGCAGAGCTTTAGGCCAGGGAGAGCCACGCAATACAAGTCATGAAAGAAAAGTGCATCAACATTAAGCATTTGAGCTTGCAGTGTGACGAGGTAGTGGATCAGAACAGACAAACAGTGTAGGTGGTGGAGGAAGCCTACCAGATGGTCCCAGAGTTGGCCATACAAGTAGAGGAACCAGTGGAGGTGCGCATCCGGAAGTTAGCAGCAGGGGTGCGTAGTGGTAGAGAGGAAATGGCCACCGTTTTAGCACCCTTGAGATGTCTGTCATGTCAGTTTAGTCCAACTATGTCTACCTTCATGTGGGTCTCTTCGCGCACTGTTCTCTGTGGGCTGATGCCGAAAGGGCTAGTAGTGTAGGGATTTGTTTGGCTAAATAAAACTAAACCTCGGTGAGGCCCCTATAAGAAAACAAATATAGTGATGGAGTTTTTGGATGGAAAAGATGATAGCCAGTGCCAACTTCTCTTCATGGGAGTAGTTCACAGGGGGGCCTACTAAGTTCTTACTAACATAATAGATAAAATTCTCATTCTGATCCTCATATTCTTGAATAAGAACTCTAGTGTTCGTATGGATAGAAGCTGAGATATATAAGATGAAGTCCTTCGTGAAGTCATGGGGACTAATCGAGGTTGTGGAAGTGAGAGCATGCTTTTGGGCATCAAAATACTATTGAGCATGGTCATCCGAAACAAATGGAATGGTGGAGTGAAGGAGTCTAAGAAACCCATGCGCAGTGGTTGCATAGTCAGGCACGAACCTCCTAAGGAAGTTTGCTTTGCCTTAAAGGCTTTGTAATTAGTGCAAGTTACAGCGAGGTGGCAGTTCAAGAATGGATTGAACATTCAAGGGGTCAAGAGTGATGCCATCTTTTGACACAATCAAGCCTAATAGATGGCTGGAAGGAACACAAAAGATGCATTTCAATGGATTAAGACAATTGTTATACTTGCGACATCAGAGAAAAATGGTACACAAATCATGAATATGTTATGCCCGAGACCTCGAACAAGTGGTGACATCATCAAGGTAAGCAAGGATAAGGTGCACCAAGCCATGAAAGCAGTAGGACATGGCCCACTGAAATGTGGCTCCATCATTTTTTAAACCGAATGACATGATCCGATATGCAAAGGTTCCCCACGAAATAATGAGCATTGTCTTTAACTTATTGGCACAATGGATACTGATCTGGTTGTACCTGGAGAATCCATCCATAAAGGATAGAACCTTGTGTCTTGAACACTCATCAATGATCTGGTCAATAAAGGATGTGGGAAAGTTCTCTTTGGAACAATCTTTGTTTAGTTCATGAAACTTTGTGCAGACACGAATGGTGCCTTCCTTATTGAGAAGAGGGACAGGGTTGGATACCCATGTGGTATACTCAATGGGATAGATGAAATCAGCGTTCTTGAGCTTGTCATTTTCAGATTTGATGGCCTCATGTCGAGAAGGCTAGATGGGTCTCAACTTCTACCAGATAGGAGCAGGATCGGGACATGTGTCGATATAGTGTTCAACAATGGTGGGATCAAGTCTGGGCATCTCAGAATAGGACTAGGTGAGAACATCATGGAGTTCTTTCAAGAGCTTGGTGTAAGCTTCAATTTATTCCAGGGTACACTGTGCCTCGAAGGTGATGTTTTCTTCGACCACGTGTTGATCTGAAATGTTCATTTTGATAGAAAGAGAGATGTTGGCCATGTTCCCTTATTTGAAAGCATCTGGGGTAGGTATGGGATTTAGAAACTAATTGACTTCATCATGGATGAAGTCTTTTCATTCCACAACATACATGTCATGGGACTGTTGTGGCAGGAAGTATGCACGGTGGTACATATCATCCCAAGGGTAGTTGGGGGTAGACACAGCTTCCATGATGTCCTCATCAGAATGGAAGATGGGCAAATGGGAGGAATATTGGATACATGATGCGGCAGCATTACCTCGTGCATGAACCTGAGAAAGGAGGTTCACATATGCATCATTTGAAATGGTAGATGATGACATGATAGATAAAGGATCTACTGATGTTGAGAATTGGGATTCTATTGAAGGAGGTTCAACAGAAGAACGAACAAAAACCTCAGAGAGGTTGAACTGTGAGGAACTCAAGGGTGATGCCTGTAACATGAAAATTCTCATAGAATTAATATCTAAGATAGGAGGGGGAGGATGAGGTAAAGCACCTAACAACGAGGAGACCTTATAGACTCCGGGTGAGATACTGGCGAAAGGAATGGAATAATGGTTGTTGGACATTGATGAGATGATGGACTGGGTGAGGTCATGGATGTCAACTCGTAGTAATTCAACTGATCAATGGTAACGATCTTCCCTTCATGGGGGAATCATATCTTGTGGAATACCATAGATGTGACAACTGACATGGCATATGTGTAACTACGACCTAAGAGAATGTTGTACTACAAAGGGCCATCCATGACTTTGATATCGACATGGAAAATATTACCTGCAAGAGTCATCGGACAGTTGCGGTACATGTCGAGGGGCTGGGAGGAGTGTCCATCCCAAGCACAAAAAGTGATGGTGGAGGGGGAAAAGTCAGGTGACTTTAGCTATTTCCAAATAGTAGTGGACATCACATAGGTAGATGCACCTTCCTCAATAATGCATCTCGAGATGATGGCATTATAGATTCTAACTAGTATTTGGAAAGAAACCAATGAAGCTAATGGGGAGTACTCTGATGTAGCAACCGGGAAGACAATCAAACAATTGTTAGAAGGATCCACTACACCCAAGGCAATTAGTAGATATTTCTTTTGGGAAGGGCAAGACTAGAGGACTTCCATTGTCGACATGGTGGTAGGTGATTGCGCCAAGTCATCTACAATACTATATGTATGGGCAGCTTTGTTAGAAGTCGCATTACGATGTAATGGTCCCTTTGGGATATTAGGAATGGCCTCAACTTTAGGTTGAGGGATTTGTAAAGGACCATTTTGTGTCATAAGAGGCTCAACAGATACTTTGGTTTTGGACTCCGTAGAAGACGAAGTGGAGGGCTTGTCATATTGGCGTGATCGAGTTTGTAGGTTGGTATTGGAGGGGTTAAACTCATCAGAGTTCATCATATGGATATGGTAGTCATAAGGACTAGAAGGTTGAGGGAGCTGGGCATCTTGACCTAGCTGAGGTTGAGCAGCAACAAATCCTTGCTGAGGGAAAGGATTTGTGAGCACAGCCGGTTGAGGTGGCACAAGATTCTAAGGCGATTTTTGACCTCTAGAAGCTGCTTGAGCTTCCCACATCTCGTGCATACGGGTTAAGAGGGGACACTCATGCATGTAGTGGCCATGTGCACCACAACATGCACAATTCTTATTCGTACGAATAACCTTGTTTTTCTTGGGTTGGCTACTGAGTTGCTGGTTATTGGTGTTAGGTTGGTTCTCCTAGGGTTCACTAGGTTGGTTACCTTGGTTACCCTGGTTACCCTTGTTACCCTTCCCATTATTATTTTTCTTTGAATTTTGGGGATTGGTATCACTTTGCTCTACAAACACCTCACCCTGAGGGGGTAGTGGCTACTAGGGCCGAGGATACATGGGATGTTGTGATGCTAATGCTTGAGGCACAAGAGTGCCAGGATGTACATAAGAAGGAGCAACAGTTTGGTATACGGGAAGGGGCCCTGGAAACATATTTCTGGAAGGAGGGCCATAAATGTTGGAGGAACTGGTGTGCCCCTATGGATAGCCATAACTCTACTGAGAATATGGCGAAGAGTGTGAAAGGGATCTAACGATACCATCGATGGCATGAGATTCCCCTGGTGCATTAACACTTCCATGAAGAGGGAGGTATGGAATGAAAGTATAGACATAATCAGATTGTGCATAAATTAGATCATATCTCAAAGCAGTCTAGAGAGCTTCTTCTTCAGTCTGAGGAAAATGGGCAGTGCATCTTTCCCAATGGGGGATAAAAGGCTTTTAAGAAACCAATCTAGATAGACACCGTCTTCGAAAGGCGGGGCACAACATGTGCTCCTCCTTTGGCACCACTCTTCAACATGGTCAGAAATGTGAGTGGAGGAGGATTGGCAGAATGTAGTCAATAGATCCGTACCAGTGTCGTACCAGATAGGTAACTGGAAATATGAAAGGAACGCTTTAGCAAGCATCGTGAAAATGGAATGAGAGGTGGAGGGCTGGTCTACATACCATTTTGCAGTGTGTCCAGTAAGCGTGCTTTGGAAGAGCCAAAGATGAATGGAGTCATTAGTTATGGAGTTGGATGAACACCACATGTGGAAGGATCAAACATGGTTGGTAGGATCCTCTCCAACAATACCCTCAAAATTTGGGATGCCTGAGGGAAGCTTAGTCGGCATAGAGGTCCAACCAGCATCATGGTGTATGGGGTCATTTATCAATTGGTTAATATTTGGTAGAGTTAACCCAGCCATAAAGGGGAACATGGAGGCTACCAGAATGGTTGCTGATACTGTTTCACCTGATGTGAACAACGGTGTAGAACAAGAGAAAACACTAGTTTGGGTTCGTGCACCAGCTGTGGGTCTAGACATGGTGACGATATGTAGTGAAGGAGGTTCAGAATTAGATGAGGAATCAGAAGGACTAGAATAAGAGTCGATATGGGGACTCAGAGGGATATGAACGTGAACCTAATGGGGAGGGGAAATACACCCAAGTGAAAACTAGTGGTGCAGGCCTAATAATCTCCACTACACATGCCTTGGTGGTGTAATGATGCAAGGACACACAAAACATGAAAATGGTGAAGGGAGATCAACAATATATCTTTTCTCTATGATGCGGTGAGATAAATCTATTGTTTTAAGTCTTGGCTTGGCAGTGTAAACCAAGCACCCTTCACTTAAGGTGTGCTTGTGTGTGCAAGTGTATTAATTGATTAAGTCCAAATCGTATTTGTAAAAAAAAGAAAAAAGCTTGCTGAAAATAAACTGAACAAATAATAGAAAATGAACAGCAAAATAATTAACTAAACCCCACCCAAACTATGTTTGCAAACATTGTACTACTTGGTGGCTAAAACGATGGGAAATACACTGAAATAGTCAAGATATCTGAATGTCGATGTGACTGGGATCAAGTGACACTAAGCTGCTAGAAACTGGTGTAGCAACAACAAAAAACCAGAGAGCAAGATCGCTGCAAAAATATAGGGAGATGGGTGAAACACCTAGGGCAACCGATGGGACCCTAAGGGAATGACCAAATAATTTTAAATGTTAAAATATGGTTGGTAGCAACCTATCTTAACATATCCGAAATAAAATATTACAGATCTGGAAAATGTGGCTGAAAGTGCTGTAGAAACTCAGACTTCTCACTCAACTAAACTCCTCCTTAAAAGGTGGAAGTGTACTAGAAGCCCTAGGGGAGGCTAAATTAAACTTCGACAAGTAAATCATAGTGGATCAAGGCCTAAGAGGGATGAGACAAAGGTCAGACACCCAGTAGATAGCTCTCAGCAAAACCTAGAAATAGATCTAAGAAAAACCTTAAAACCTAGAAATCGTAGGTAGTGACCTATTTTCTACTGAAATCACAATTTTTGGGCTGAAAGGTGCGTTCTGAAGCCCAGATTGCACTTTTTAGGTTGAAAACTACGATTTATGTTCTGAGGAACTTGGTTTGCAAATTTAAGAAAAAAGTGTCACCTTTGTCGTAGCTGGTTCCTGTGACCTGCTTTAATGACCAAAAATCTTGTAGAAGTCGAAAATTTATCAGATCTAGGGTTAAAATTCTAGGAAACCTTAATAGAATTGAAAAAAGAAGAAATCCTCAGATGAAAACCAAAGGTCACCCAAGTTTCTGGATCTAAAGTATAAAACCCAGTGGAGTCGCCAATTTGTTGTAGTGTTTTCTTCTCAATGATGTATGAAAAGAAGCCACTTAAGATTGTGAATGACAAAAAATCTGAACAATATAAATAGATGCTAAACATTGTAGATCTTCAACTATTGATAGAAAATAAACCTGCCAAAATTCTTATCTATTCTACGATCGTAGTTAAATAGAGAAAGAAAGAGTAATAGCCCCAATTATCGAATGGAAACCAGATATGTAAAGAATAATTTTATAATAACACCTATGAAGAGAATAAATAAATGCTACAAGTCCCCCTCTATGGGATGGGTTGGCTATACTCAAATGTCTTCAACCTATATAGAGCCTCTCTCCTCTATAATGCATAAACCCAGCAAAAATATGGTGTGTGACAATTAAAATAATCAGAGTTACAACAATGAGCATAACAATGAAAATAATCAAAAGTGAATAATGAATGGAAAACCCTTCTATTTATAACAAAATATTGAGTTATCCTCGAATAATGAGCAATAAAAAATATTATCAATCCATTCTTGGAATAACCCCTTGGAATATTTTATTATATTTTTTAGAGGGAAAAAGATTAACTTTATTAGAAATAATAAATAAATAAATGATTTATTTATCATCTCAAGGAACTAGTTAAGGAATAATAAACAAATAAGGATTTATTTAATTATTCCTAATGAATTTAGTCAAAGTTGACAAAGAATAATAATTAATTAGTGATTAATTAATTATTCTTAGAGAAAAATAAGAAAAATAATGATTTATCTGTTTATTTTTCATGACTGGGTCAAATTTAACAAGGAAAAATAATAGAACAATTGTTTAATTAATTATTCCTAGAAGAAAATCAAATAAATAATGATTTATTTAATTATTCTTCGTGGGTTTGACTATAAATTACTTTAAAAAGGTGGTTTATTAAGTAACTTCTCATAGTGAAAGCAATTTTACTATGGTAAAATTGTCTTTACATGGTATGCTTCGATCCATCTAAAAAATTAGGCTAGATGATCAATTTTTTGGTGATAACACTAATGTCACAGTGCAACAATTTAGTCATCATGTTGCAGTACAATGTAGATACTTCATGCAGTCAATTCTACCAATGCTCCAATTCTTCATCTGAATCTGAGGTACAAGAGCTTTCATGGTCCATGTAATTCGTCCATCAACTATTGGATTAATTCAGTCTTGATCTCGCACTGTTATTTTGTAGATCTAATCTAAATCATCGTCGCTTTCTTCATAGTCATAGATCGGTTTAGCATAGCATGATCCTTCTGTAGGGTCCAACAGTACTACAACCAGAAGTGATTTCCTCTCAAATGATATTGTCCTCTTCTTCAAGTTGATGACTCCATTCATATCTATGGCCCAGTCAATTCCAAGGAGCCTAGGGTATGGATTACTATCATCGACGATCTCTATTACTTCAAAATCAGCTAGTGCACTCACACCTTCTATATCCACTATTACTCCATGTAGTCATCCCATAGGGATGATCTTCTATTGGTTTTCCATTCTAAGATGGATCGGAGACCACTGCAGTGTGTGTCTCCCCGTTATTTCCCATGTTTGTTTAGGAAAAATGTTCACGTCAAACCCTAGATCCAGAATGACCTAGTCCATCTCATAATCTCCTATCTACCCGGTGAGCGTCATCTCACGCCCTGTTCTTGCCTTATGTTTGCCAATTTTTCCTACTATGCAGTGTCCATCGGGAGCATTTTCTTTGCAAGCGCATTTTTTAATTAACTCTTGCAGGCCCTTCACAAATTTTCCATCACGCAATAGTATCATGCAGGTTACCAAGAACGTGGTAAGCACAGAGGGATCAACCTCTGTAGTTGTGCTAGTTTCTGGTACTCTAGTCTGGTTCCCTCAGGTGGATGCCTCAAAGAAGCTTTTCTTGGCCTCCATAAATGTTTCCTTCACGCGCTCCAGGTCGAACCCAACTTCCTTCTCTGGGGCCTTGCGGACCTATCCATCCTCTTCAGGTTGCTTTCCCTTATCATCCCTAGTTGTAATCTCACTTCTCAGCACGATATTCACATTTGGATCCTCCTCGTGGGGCTCAGCTCTCATCATTTGTAAGTTTTTTGTAGGTTTCTAAGGCTATGCCTTTTTCTCCTGGGTCTTAGCTATCAACACAGGGCATTCTTCTATAGTGTGGTCAAACTAGCTGTAGTATTGAAATGATAAGCGTGTCTGATTCTGACACTCCTACACATAGTGCCCTGGCATTCCAAAATTGTAACAAATAACCTAACCTCGACCTCTACCAAGCCCTTCTCCTCCTCGGCCTCATCCCCATCCCTGATATCCTCTGCACGCCCCTCCAACACTCTGATTGGGAGGTCGAGTTTTTGATTGCATCCTGTATGTAGGCATTCTTTCCATCATTAGTTCATAGCTCCAGTGGTTCTCACCATGGCCCGCTAATTTGCAGAAGTTGTAGAACAACTATTGTGGTGTCTGAATGGAATTTTGAAGAAAGTGACAATTATATATGTTGTGTTTTCCAACCACCTGAGAAATAGCACACCATAGCACAACCCCCATGGTCGCCCCTGCTGGAGCTTATGGCCTCAAGGGAATTGGTCCCCCTACTGTGATATAGTTCACAAATATAGGACAATGGTCTTTATCATTCCCCTAACCCTTATGTTTTAGGAACCAAACTTCTTCGCACACCTCTGATTTAGTCTCCTTATCTTTCCTCAAGATCTGTAATTCCAAGCAGAGGTTCTACAACTGGGTGTGAATATGTTGTACCCCCAAGGTTTCATCCTGCATGGGTGCCACATGCAACCTCGTTGTGATTTCTAGGGCTTCCACCTAAGTTCCTATCTTCTGCTGTGACAAAGAAATCCTATGAAGTTATGAACCACTCACGTTGTTGACCATCTATGAGATGCATATTAGCTACATGGATCACACACTTCAACCTTCAATCTAACTCCCATGGTGTTTCATCGACCCTCATCATGATCTCCTCAAATCCAACTACTGACTATGAGTCAGACTTAGGTTTACTAAATTCTTTGTTTAATGCAACCTTAGTCTCGCCTAGCATTGCCACAAGATGATAAGAACAATACTTAATATACCACGTCAGTGCGCGATCGTGCAGAGCAGTAACTAACTACACCTTATTTATGTTGTCGTCAATGATCTATTGCGTTTTCCACACAACATTCACAAAAAACCAAAAATGATTTGTATCTTCGCTCCCTATACCTTAAAAATCATAAACTTCATTGTGTTTGACATGTTGAACAATGGTGGTGGTGACAGAGGTGTGGGCGAAGGTGTATGTTGTGGAGGTGGAGTGGATGGATGATGTATCTGTGGAAAACCCTGTATTATCAGCTAGACAACTCTCCATGGTGAGGCTTGTACCGCTAACTTGTCGTCGCTTGAAGGAGATCCAATAAATAGGTTATATTCAAGACTTTCTTTCTCTAAATTTCTGAAGATTTTTCCACTTCATGTAGCTCCAAACATAAAGGCAATGGCATAACCCATTTCTCACACAAGAGCATCTTAATCAAAGTATTCAATGATCTTAGATACTTACCTTGCAGTCCCCTGAAGAAGCGTCACTCTGCTTCATTGTAGTTGACTGAGGCATCAATCACGAAATCTATAAAAAATCCTCCTATAATCCAACCGAGCTAGTGGTCGACAACACGTGTGATCTTGTCTTTAGAGGATTCTAATCGTCGTACTATCTCTAGAGTCCACACTATTGGACTGTCAGGCTTCCACCTCCCTTGGTTGTCTGCCAACTTAGCTATCCACTCGTATAATTCGATTGGGAATGTGTAGAAGAAAATTTCGTGTATTTCATATACAAATATCTATCCAACCACTTCTCCTTTGACAGGCGCAGATTCCTATTCTCCTGCGTCGCGAATTCGTGAATTTTTCTATCCAACCATTTCTCAATTTCCTTCTTGGTCGGATTCTAGTGATGTGACAACACAAATCTCCTTCAAGCAAATCTCGGTCCTGGCAATAGAATCATTTGTTGGCTTAGTGGGTCGAGACCCAGGTTTAGAGTTAATTGTGTCAAACAAAACACTACACTATTGGCCATTTTGGCATCAAACCACATATCGCAGGCTTAAGTCTCAGCCAAAGCAATATGGGGGGATGTTGGAACCAAGTTTCTGCATCCAAATATCAGTGTGATGTCTTTTATTGACCTAGATCTGCCTTCGCGTAGATCTATAAGCCCCTAGGGCTCGGTACTGCAACTTCTTTTAAATGGCCTTGAGACCTTTGTGAAGGCATATGATAGGTCTTTGTCGACCCTTAATAGTGGAGTCATCCACTTACGCACATGACAAAATAACCCTAGATCTAAGCTCGCACAGATCTACTTAAGCATTTAATAAACATAACAAAATGTATTATAATCTTCGCGAAAGTACTTAACATGCATTGCGTACAGTTATTAAGACTTATCCCATAGAGTTGTGCATCAACATATCAGTATTTCATAAAGGCATTATTAAATCACATCATATATCGCAATCATAATTAAATAGAAGTAAACAGATAAACACTAGAATTATTCAACAATCTTGTTTATTGATCTTCAATATGGTGTTACACACTCAAGATTACCCTATGCACTCAATTGCAGAAGTTTGTGCACTCAGCTACAGACACTACTCTAGGCCTCTGCACACTCATTTGTAGAGCCTTTCCCTCCTTTATGACCCACTTCTCTACGTTATCTTCTATTGACCCATTACCTCCATCATCATAATATTATAAAACCTTAGAATCTCTAAGACACACCTACTTATACAATCCCATGGTCTATGGACCATGGCTGGATCCTAAAGCCGACTCAACTTTACATAGAAATGGGCTAAAACCCCTTTTACTCCTAATTACATACGCATTTTACATCCATAAATTGTAGAGGCTTTACATATTTTCACAAAAATTACATCAAAAATTGCGTTTTTTAACCCCAAACCTAACCTAGGGGACCCCATCCCAACAATACATCTATCATAAATAAGTATGACTATTCTTTTTATGTTTATGGTTTATGTAGATTTAATTAGATATTAAGTGAATGAACTAATTTTTTTCTTAGCTATGGTTATTATTGAATTGGTGTTGTTATGTTTTAATGATTGTTGTGTATCACGTGGACTAATCTATAGGTATTCAACAACTCTTTCTCTTCCTTCCTGGGTCCCTCTTTAGGATAGTACTATTAATTTTTTAACCAATGGCTCATTTTCCTTACCAATCATGGATGTTGCCTCATGCACCTTACCTTGGGTGTCTTAAATAGCCTACATACTTACTGCCCAAATAGGTGTTGCTGCTCGACTGTTAGGGGAGGAGATGCCTGGCAAGCATGCTCGACTGTTAACCCCAAACCAATAAGTAAACCCTAACTTTAGGTGCTCGACTGATGGTGCGCAAGCATGCTCGACTGTTAACCCCAACCATAAAGTAAACCCTACCTTAGTTGCTCGACTGTTAGGAGAGGAGAGGATGCGCAGCTGCTCGATGTAAGGACCCTCACCTTTGAATAGTGAGTGACCCCTCAAGAATATAGGGCCCTTTAGGGGGTCGAATTGTAAGGTTAGGTGCTCGACCCAGGTTACTTATTGGGTGGGGCAATAATCTCTTGTGTGTATTTGTAATAAAGGCATTGATCCAGATTTAAATAGGAAGGAAACAAATTACAAATATAACCATAAACACAGAGATGCAATAGAAATAACACTTCATTTCATTAATATCAAATATTGAAATATGCTTTACAAACAGAATGGAAATAAGACTAGCTCGGGCGATGTTAGCTTATCTTTGAGAAGAAATGTGGTGGATACATGCCTCGAAGTTGTGTTACAGTAAGGCTCCAAGGCCTATTTATTATTCAGAAACATTGGAAATCCCTAAACATCCAAAAAGCTAACCCTATGAGATGAAGCACCAAACTATTGGCCCCATTTGGGTAAATTTGTACATCAACTTCCCGTGGTGATAACTTTGGCATACGATCTGTGTTTGACACACACAATACCTCGTTAGAAATATCTATTCGAGGAATATGAATTTTTAATGGACAACATTAGTATATGACCCATGTTGGCCCTACTTTCCCAAAAGGAAAATTTTAGGTTCTCAAAATGGCTCCAAAAGTTCAGGACCCAAATAACTGCCAAAAATAGTAATTTGTGCTACAAATAAGGAAACAAAAAAACTGAAAGAAACAATGGTGGGGGTCCAAGTGGAATAGGCAGGTGGCCACCAATATCCACCTAGACCATTCCTCCCTACTTAAGAAGCAATGGTCCCCATTGCGTTGAGTTCCTCTATGAGATGAGGAAACTTCTGTTGAACTTGGCCCCTGGTGAACCACTTGCCCTACTGAAGGAGTTGGCTTGCTTTGAAAACTCAATATAGTTGGATTCTTTGCTATCAAGTGTTCCTGATCAGCATGTCCATGATTCGATTAGTTTTCTCTTGTTCCATGCAGTCTAGATTTAGCTTTGTAGGTGTGAGTTGTTCTACAATGTCTGATGTGTTCATCAATGGTGGGAAGTATGGTCGAAGGCGATCCAAATTGAACACTAGGTGGAGGCCAAGGAATGGGGGAATGCTAGGCTCAAATGGATTGTCTCCCATAGCCTTGGTAATGGTGTAAGGACCATATTAGAGTGGTCTGAGTTTTCTATAGGACCCGATAAGGCGTTCCTTCTGCAAATGCAACCAGACTTTGTCGCCCACCTAAAACCTCTATGCATTCGATGTTGATGATGTAGTTGCTTCTACTTGGCGTTTGATTTCTCCAAAATTTCATGGACCTACTGGTGGATGTGTTAGATGTTCTCAATGAATTTTTTTTCCATATCATCTTTGAACTGGACATGAGCCGAATATTCCTGAGTAGCTACAAATGGTATGGCAGCATCAATGGGACATAGTGGCTGGAATCCTATGCCCACCTGAAAAGGGCTATGGCCAGTCAAGCTATGGAGAGCCTGCTTATAGCTGTGTTGTACATAAGGAAGCATCTCATCCCATGTCCGTGGGTGCTTTGAGTTGTACATGTGCATAATGTGTATGATCATCTTGTTGACGACCTCTATTTGGCCATCAGTTTAGGGATGGAAAGTTGTGGACTTAGTGAGCTTGTTTTCCAGCATCGACCAGAGACTATACCAAAATGTATAGAGGAACCTATTTTCCCAATCTTAGATGATATACGATGGGATCCCAAAGTGTACCCACACTCGTTCAAAGAAGAGTTTAACAGTGGCTTATGTTGTGCTATTCTTCTTGTGGGCCACCATAATGGACATCTTTGAGAATTTGTCGACGACCATAATAACACAGTCCTTGCCATGCTTAGTAGAAGGAATCCTAAACATGTAATCCATGGATATGGATTCCCAAGGTTGAAGGGTAGGCAACAAATTATAGAGGCATTTATTCTTAACGTTCTATTTGGCAATGGCACAGGAAATGCAGGGTATGATGTACTTCT
Source organism: Pinus taeda (assembly GCA_000404065.3). Classification (NCBI taxonomy): domain Eukaryota; kingdom Viridiplantae; phylum Streptophyta; class Pinopsida; order Pinales; family Pinaceae; genus Pinus; species Pinus taeda. Next base: position 5,166 of record APFE030690069.1, on the reverse strand, counting down.
CGACATCCTATCAAAGATTTGGCCAACAAAAATACTTCTACACTACTACCATTGTTTTCTTGACCCTGAAATTCCCAACGACTTGACTATAATGCGCTTCCCAAATCATCTTGGCACGCTTGTTTGAAGGAACACAAATGTGTCCCAGGTGGCACAACAAGGCATCCAGGAGGTGAAAATATGGAACCTGCTGACTCGCCAAGAGTGTCTGGTATGTGTGTTTGAATTCTAGGTCACTTTTGTAGAGAACTGGCCAATCAGAAGTCTCGTTCCCACAAGAGTTGAGCACGGAGGTTAACACCATGATCAGTGGTCGGCTGAGGTATTCTGCAACATTATTGGTGTTTCCTTTCTTATACTTGATATTCAAATGGAACTATTGCAGGTATGTGGACCATTTCTTATGGTGATCATTCTGTAACTTCCCTTGCATATGTATGAACTATAGGGGTTGGTGGTCTGTGTGGATGACCGTTTCCTTCCCAAAAATGTAATTCTTCCATTGTCGGTAGGCCTACATAATGGAATACATCTCTTTTTCCTAAGTAGGATACTTTCAGACTGTGTGTGAAAGTGTCTCACTATGATATGCCACTAGATGCCCCCTTTGAGTAAGGACTTCCCTAATAACATAGTCAGAGGAATATGTCTCAATCTCAAATGGTTTTTGCAAGTCTAATAATGTGAGCACTGGTGTAGAGCAGAGGTGATGTTTCAACTCTATGAATTCCTTCTACTAGGATTCAAACCAAAATAATTTTGGTTTTGCTCCTCCCTTGGTGACTTGACTCAAGGGAAAGGTGATATGAGAGAACCCCAACATGAACCTGTGGTATAAGTTGGAAAGACCTAGAAAGCTGCAGAGCTCTGTTAGAGTGGTTGGGGCTGACCAATCCAGAATGACTTGGATCTTGGCTGGATCCACATGCACCCCCCATTCATCAATAATGTATCCCAGATACTGAACCTGGGTCATGAAAAAAGTGCATTTCTCAAATTGGCACAGAGCTTGTGCTGTCACAATGTGTGGAGAAACTGTCAGATGTGGTGGAGGTGTTCTTCCCTAATCTGGCTAAATATCAGGATGTCATCCAAGTATATCACTACAAATGAGTTGGTGAATGGCCACAACATGTCATCCATTAGCCCTCATGAAGGTTACATGAGAATTTGTCAATCTGAAAGGCATAACCAACCATTCGAAGAGGCTCTCCTTAGCATTGAAGGCAATATTCCACAAATCAGAGGGTTGGATTGGTACCTGGTAATCCTGAATTCAAGTTGATCTTGCTAAAATCTTTTTCCCCTTTGAATTGGACTATAAGGTCATCAATCTATGGGATCAGGTACCTATTCTAGATATTGATCTTGTTCAACACCTGATAGTCAATACAGAGTCTCCAAGTCCCATCCTTCTTCTGTACAACCACGTTTAGGCTCCCACAGGGCGATGAACTCGGTCGGATGTGACCTTTCTGTAGCAGATCCTAAATCTACCTCTTGATTTCGTCATTCTCCATAATAGAGTGCTAATATATTGGTCCATTAGGCAACGTCGCATCTAGGGTCAAATTGACAGAGTGCTTGACCTGAAAGTACAGAGGGACCCTTATGGGGGAGGTGAAGATATCCTCGTACTCCTCCACAACCTTATCCATATGTTGTTTCCATGTGGAGGGGCCATATCTAGAGGTAGTGGCCATGGTCTTCTTCTTTCCCTGAGGGTGTATCATCAGCAAAGTAAATTTCTTCATTTTGGAAATGAGCTCAATGCATTTTTTTGCAGTAACCAAAGAGATGGAAGTAGGTGGTGCTAACTTCATTATCCTGTACAAATTATTTCCCAAGGTAACAATAATAATGTGATGCCTTGACTCATACACAGCATGTCACTTCCACAAGTATGGTTGGCCTAATAATACATCACAAAAATCAAGGGGAGAAACATCACATAATACCTCATCTAATAATATGATGAAGGGCTTGATGTTGTATGGAAGGCGGCACTGCTGGCTCACGCGAAGATCCCGTCCTTGGTGAAGCCACCTGATGGTGTATTGGTTTGGGTGTGGTGTGGTCGGTAAGCCTAGCTACTTTACAACCTCTACTGAAATGAGGTTCTTTTGGCTCCCGTTGTCGACAATGAACTGTAGTGGGGAACCATTTACCCACATCTGGGAGTGGAAGAGGTGCTCCTCCTCCTCTGGATCTTCAGGTTCCTACTTATAGATCTTCATTGTGGCAATGGTGGTTTTGGGATCTACATTGATAATCTACTTCCCTTTGTCATTCCCCTTGTTGAGTTCTAATTCAGAGCGAAAACAGTCATCCAATTCTGAAGCCTTTAGCTAGACCACCAGTGACTGCTGGCCTGAAATTCACTTGTGTTGTGAGTGGAGCTCTTATGGAACTCACACCAATTTCCCGTGTCCTTTGGCTTTGTGATGTTGTTATTTTCTTGTAGCTTTGGCGAGCTTTCCTAGGCTACCCTTCCTTAGATTTGTCCTTCGTTTTTTTGTTTGGGGACACCTTTCCCTTACTTCAGGTTCACAGATCCAAAGTCTCACTTCTTATGTTTAAACTTCTGCTCAATCTTAATGGCGTATTGGTATGATGTGTTGAGAGAGGAGATGTCTAGGAACTCCATCTCATTCAAGATTTACCTATGTAGGCAGCCATGATACTTGAGTACCAAATGTTTCTTAGAATCCTTGATACCCAACTTTGTGCAAATGGCATGAAAACATTGGTAAACACTAGCACATCTTGGTCCCTTCCCTACCGCAGTGTGGTCCATTTTATGTATTTATCCTCATAGCTACCGACAGGGTAGTACTGCTCCTTGATGGCATCCCAAAATGAATTCAAAGTGGGTGCAGTTGAAAAAGGTGAGATTTTACATTCATCCTTCTGCTCACAGTAGGTTTCCCAAGAGTCCTTGATGTGGGGAGTGGCTTTCAAAAGTGAAAAAGTAATATTTTCCTCGTTCGAAAAATAATGAGAAAACAAATATCCTTCTAGTAGATTTAACCATTTATCTATGACGTTTTCATCTATTTTTCCATCAAATATGGGAATGTCAAAATTTACTTGTACCTTAAAAGGAGTGGAGCCTCTAGAGTGGCTGCTAGATGTGGATGCACCACCCGTGGGTAACCATTGAAGGATTTGGGGAAAGTCATCCATAATCGTGTTCCTTTGTTTTTGGAGGGCCTCCTCGAGCAATATTTTGATAGGATCTCCTTCTCCTCCATCTTTCTTTTCTTCCCCCATGGGCAGTCGTCAGGGTTTGCGAGGCTAATCTTACAAAGGTTCAACCAAATCGAGCCCTAACTCCTTATATCCTGACCTAGTTTGGGACATGCAAAGCAAAATAGAGTAAGAGCATACCGCTCTGATACCACTAATCCAGATTTAAACATGAATGCACATATTATAGATATAACCATAAATACATAGGTGCAATAGAAATAACACTTGATTTCATTAATATTAAATACTGAAATATTCTTACAAACATAATGGAAATAAGACTAGCTCGGGCGTTGTTAGCTTATCTATGAGAAGAGATGTTGTGGCTACATGCCTCTTAACTGTGTTAAAATGAGGCTCCAAGGCCTATTTATTATTGAGAAATAATTGAAAACCATAAACATCCAAAAACCTAACCCTAGGAGATGAAGCAGCAAACTATTGGCCCCGTTTGGGTAAATTAGTACATCAACTTCCCAAGGTCGTAACTTTGGCATACGATCTTTGTTTGACACACAAAATACCTCGTTAGAAATACCTATCCAAGGAATACAACTTTTTAATGGACAAAAATAATCTACAACCCATTTTGGCCCCAATTTTCCAAAAAAATGATGTTTAGGGCCTCAAAACGGCTCCAAAAGTTCACGACTCGAAAAACTGGCAAAAATAGTAAATTGTGCTATAAATAAGGAAACAAAAAAATTGAAAGAAACAATGGTGAGGGTCCAAGTGGAATAGGTGAGTGACCACTAATATCCACCTGGATCAGGCATATCTTTGAAACCATTCCAATGGTGGTCAGACTGTATGACTGGATGGGAATCCTACACTAAATGGTCTGAGGGCTAATCGGGACTTCACATTAGGGAGATCCTCTTACAATATTGGCGTCATCCAACATCGCCAATATATTCACATAAATAAGAAAAATTGAAAAATAAATGGTTATATTTTACCTTTAAATTATTTAATGTTTGAAACAAAAAAGATCTGTGAGGCTTTTTGTATGTGTTAACGATGTTGGACCGACCAATGTTTAGGGGATCTCCCTGATATCAAGTCCCAACTAGAACTCACACCATTTTAAGTAGGAGTGTTATAGAAATTTTTGGGCACTTTATCCCCAATCATAAATTTCCATAAACTGAAGCCTCCTAAGTCCCTAAAAGTGTTGCTTCACTGCCTAAAGGAACAAGGTCAGCTGATTACATCATCTCCCAGAAGTTCTCCACTGAAACCTGCTCATAAATGGTCAAAACTAGACCATACTAAAAACACAGTGCAGAGGGTGCGATGCATATCACCTTCCTAGCGTACAAGGTGTGATGCATACTGAATAGCTCCTCTATAGGGTGTGATGGTCGGGAGTGGACAAATGGCAGGGACAAATTGTGAGGTGGAAGATCATGGAATCTTCCAAAAGGTTCCCCTTTGACACTTGCCTCTCTGTTTCCGACCAGGGATGAGTAAGAGATCATCATTCTCCAAGTGGAATCAGGAACTATCAGAGAGAGGACACTAATCAAGACCCCAGAAGATGACTCACCTCCCTACAATCATCTATATATGGATCCCTCATCACAGAGATCCAAAGGCTGGAATCTTATATCTTGTAGAGAAGTGTTGTTGGTTTTCTGGTGTATATTCATAGGGTTGGGTGATATAAGCTTTACTTGAGGTGAAGAAGGGCTTTCTTGCTGGAGGATGATGCTGGGTCAGAACATATGGTTGTAATCCTCTTGCTACTTTTGATCTTAATAAAGCTATTCAAGTTTTCTTCCATATTCTTCTATGTTTCATTATATATGCATTTGTACGGTTAACACACATCTGGTCCTGTGTTATTTATGAATATAGATCTTTGTTCTTCGATAGTAGTATGTTGCTGTGATTCCATAGGTGCTCTTTGAA
>APFE030690063.1:0-15913 GCA_000404065.3 Pinus taeda | reverse complement strand
AGTAATGATTCCATGTCATGTGTAGTTGTCATTAGGAGTTAAGAGGAATCAATCTAGAAGTTTTTGTTTCCAATGTATGAGTTGTGTCGAAGTTATTAATTTATGTCTCTTATATTTGTAACCTTTCTGATCAAAAAAAATATTTAAGTGTGATTTGTTGTGTGTAATCAATCGCTCTCTGATCTCTCTCTATTTTATAGAAGATGGATGAAAAATAATATAATGATCTAATCCATATCAACTTCATCAATATGGATGGAAAATACATAATTATCCAATACACATCACCCATAATTCATAACACTAACTTCTTCATGATTGTAGGTTTCCTAGGCATCTATTATACTTCTAGTCCTCATGTTAATTACGCTCCTATAGGAAACTACTGGACTTATTCTAATTTATTGAGATATCTTTCATCCCAAAAGAAGAACACAGGTTGAAAAGTGTATTCTCCTCGTTAGTAGACTTTTATTGGCTACTTGTTTTCTCAAATATGATATCTAGGTTCCACGTTATGGCTCATGAGTTTTTAGCCAATTTTGCGCAATTTTCTTTCTTCTAACACAACATCTTTCTAGTATTTTCTTAAAATGTGATGTGTCCAAATTCCAATTAGGTCTCCATGATTATGTTTTCTTTTCCACGATATTTCTATTGATTGCTTACATTTCCTAATTTGAGCATTAGTTGTAGAGTTTCATATCTTGGAAGTAAATTGATACCTAATTTTCCCCTTATACTTTTTATATCATAACACCGTCATACTGATTCCATTTTTGAATTGTAGTATCTCATTGGTAAGATTTCTTTGAGATTTTTCATTAAACTCAACACATTTTCATACCATTGGAAAATTCTAAAAATATACAAATTTTTATGTTCTCCTAGCACTCTTAACAAGTTAAAATTGCTTGTAAATATACTTTGTAATTGTCATATAGTTATATGTATAGTCTCTCTATGCTCCTCTTTTTTAATTAACAAGGAATGGCATAGGTGTATATATATATATAAATTCTAAAAATATACAATTTTTTATGTTCTCTTAGCACTCTTAACAAGTTAAAATTGCTTGTAAATATACTTTGTAATTGTCATATAGTTATATGTATAGTCTCTCTGTGCTCCTCTTTTTTAATTAACAAGGATTGGCATAGGTGTATATATATATACCTACGCCAGTCCTTTTTAATTAAAAAAGAGGAGCACAAAGATATATATGCTTGGTGGAACTACATCTTCATCATGTCCAATATATCACCCTGATTGTGGTGGGAAATTGAACTGGTGACTTCACATCAAGGAGTTCCTTAACAGAGCACGCAATCACCATCTATCCAAGACCCTGTTGACTATATATAAATAATTATAATTTTCATATATTTATGTAGATAGTCTATTTTTGATCCTCTTTTTTAATTGACAAGTACAAATAAAGTTCATAGCGATGGTATTAAAGTTATAGAAATTAAAAGTAGAATGTGTAAAATTATAAGATTCTAATGGGAAGTTATAGAGATTACAAAGATGGGAAGAAAAAAGGAAAGAATAAAAAAATGGGGGTAGAAAAGAGGAAAGAAAAAGAAATGAGGGTGGGGGGTGATGATTTCAGAGGAGGAGAGGAGAGGAGAGGTAAAGAAGGACCACGAAGTGAAAGGGAGTTGTTTTAAAGGTTAGTTTTGATGGAAATCAATCATGCCACTTGGTTTGTAACCTATCTTCCTCCACTTTCAAACTCAACTTCCCCATAGAACTACCACCTAATTGTCCATGTCACAATATGAAAAATTTCAAAATTTCAAAATTTTATAATTCATCTTTTATCAATAAAGTTTATTTTTCTAGAATTTTAATCTACCCAAAATTGACAACTCTTGTGCTATAATTAACTCATTACATCACTAATTTTGATCTCATTACCCTTGATTTGACTGTTATATCTTTCATCTTTTGTGGATTGCGTCCCCTATGATTCATCTCAAAACGAGAGATTCACCCATCTTTGTCCCCTCAGGAATTATATCGAGTAGTGATCCAGGTGGATCTTCAAACAAAGTGGCATGGAAAATATCAAAATTCAAAGTGGTAGAAAAGCAAGTATCATGACATCAAATCGAAGTGCTTGTCCCCTTGATTCCAATGGTGCAAATGGCACTCCAATCCTAGTCCGGGTGATGAAGTTGTGGTAGAAGGAAGGTTGCCTTGTTCCTATAAAAAATGGGGCTTTTTCCCTAAAAATGGCTTTAAGATTTTAAAAGGAAAAATCGCAATTGGAGAAGTCAAAGGGGCAGACTTAAGGAGTAGTGGTGGAACCCTTGATCACCAATATCTGATTAAATTGGAGTCGAGGACAAGCGATGGCTGATATCGGGACTTAAGGCAGGTGACATGCGATCGATATCGTCGATCAGAGGAGCAATCAGATCGCTAGATCAGTATCAGCAACATCAAGATGATCGGATCAATGGATTAGGTCGGTGAAACCCAAGGACCAAGACCCCTGGACCGCAGCGATGCGATATACTGATGCGATATGGTGATGTGATACGCCGATATTAGCAGTATCGGTGATCGACAATCGACGATATCAATGATCGGCGGTCAATGGTTGGCAATCCCTACTAAGAGGACTATGGAACAAGTGACTTGAGATTTATGATCAGTGTGGAGCCGATTATGTTATAAAGCCTGATTTCATATAATTTGAAATCCGGGTAAAAGGCTTTTGGTTGGGTTTTTCCAATGTTTTGTGTATTATCGCTTGCAACCAAAAAGGCCTATATTTAAGGTTTGTTGCGCTCACCGACCCTTCCATCTAAACGACCTCTATTATAAACAAAACAACTATGATTTTTAAGTGGCATTGTGTTATAAAGCCCAAGGCACGTAACAGTGTATGGGAGAGAGGATTTTCAACACATAGTTCGAGGCAAGATATCTTTCACGTGGGCCGATATTGTATTTTGTATGATTTGGACAAATCTTATATGTTTTCAGCCCCTCTCAGTGCCATAGACACATTGGTGCTATCCATTTCTCTATTTGAGGTGTCCATTTCATAACCATTGTCTAGAATGGAGGTATAAGCCACCTTTTTATGTAACTGGTGATTGTAATTCTCTTCTTTTCATGCCATTTAATATATGAAGGCCTCCCCATTGATCGACCAGGGCTCAGAGATGTAGTCTGAGTTGGATGAACTCCATTATCATGTCTTGGTGTCTTCTTGTCGTGTCCTTATGTGTTCCTTCTTCTTTTATGTGTGCACATTAGATTTCTGTGTTAAGCTGCAATTTCTACATGTGACTCTTTTCATAGATCTATAAGAAAAACATCCCTTGATCAAGTGGTATCAAAGTAGGTCTTTTTAGATGTGAATTGCATGTCTATATGCTAACAGGAGATAGACTCCGAAGAGGCAAAGGGGAATTAGAGACTTTTGATCCCGAAGCGGTGCATGCACATTGAAGGAGAAACATGGGAGAAGATGAATCTCATCTTGAAGAGGAGCACAATTTCCGCAAGACCTTCTATTCAATGGTAGAGAATATCAGTCACTTGGTTTTAAGGATGGAAAAAATAGAGGAGATAAACCCAGAAGAACAAGGTTCAACACAAGGGAATGGTGGACAAGAACCCCCTCCTTCTCCTTCTGTGAGTGAAGGTCTTCCTTCCTCTCACCACCATAATTGTAGAAATTCAAAGGATGCATCTGAGAAACCTTTCTTTAAATGAGATGTTAAATTTGATCTTCCCATGTTTAATGGTGAAAGTAATGTAGAGAAGCTTAGTAATTGGATTAGGTAGATTGATGTTTACTGTAGGATTCAACAGATCGTGGAGGATGAGACAAAGATTTAGTTGGCCTCTCTACAGCTGAGCAACACCGCTGTCGTTTGATGGGAGAGAAAATTGCAACAGAGTAAGAATGTGGGTAATCTCTTTTCCTCATGGCCTGATTTTATTTCTGTGTTAAAGGAACAATTTTATCCTTTAGGATACAAGTAAAAAGCTTTAATGAATTGGAAATATTTAAGGCAAGGCAAAGGTCAGGATGTTCAGAGTTTTACATAGGAGTTTAGAGAGAAAGAAATTAATTCGGGTATTGCACTTGATACACCTAAAGTTGTAACTAAGTATATTGTCTCATTGCATAGCTACATTAGGCATTCATTGTTGTTGCTTGAACCAAGCACTATTGACACATCTAGCGTAAAGGAAATCCATATTGAGAACATGGGAAAAAATAAAAGAGATGACCATTCCAGAAAACCACCGTTCAAACCTCCCAATGGCAAATCTAAAGCGAAATGGAAAGGAAAGGAGAAGAAGACGGCAACAACCAAAGAAGTAGAAAGGTCGTATCGCAATCACTGCAAAAAGGAAGGCCACGATGATGATCACTGTTGGAAACAACACACAGAAAAGCATCCAATGAAGTATGGAGGAAAAAGGAAGTAGAAGACAGTGGCAACTGCGCAAAAATACCTTGGATCGGATTATAGAGATGAAGTGTTAATCACATTCATGGGAACAAAAGGTACTCTTACACCTCATATTAATTTTGAATCACATGAAGGCACCAATTTTGTAAATGAGTCCCTTGCTAATGACCGAAAGAGAATTGAAATGTTTCATATCAGAGTTGTTGTAAATCATACTAAAGTAGAAACTTTGTTTGATATTGGATCCCAAGCAAACCTAATCGTAGAATCCTTGGTAAAGAAACTTGACTTAGAAACAAAACCACCCCCGAAACCTTACCCACTTGGATGGATACATGATAAAGCAAAATTGAATGTAACCAAGCAGTGTAAATTAAAATTTGTAATCGCTTCTAAGCTAGTGGATGAAGTAGAACTAGATGTGATTCCATTGGATATCTGTGGCATGCTGTTAGGGAGCCCATATCTGTATGATAGAAAGGCAGTCTTATTTTGCCATGAAAACAAATACCAAATCACAAAAGATGGGGTAGAATTAGCTTATGCTTGTCTACCCATTATCAATTTAATTCGCCACCCCTTAAAATATATATTCCATAGATCTAGTTCTCACTCGCATTAAGAAATTAATACCAATTGAGTCGTTGATTAACAAATCCGCTCCATTTTTAAGACTTATAAACTCGTTCCTTCATAATAAACAGTTACACAGTGCATTCCTGTAACTCGATTGATCAATTGATACATGTATCTTTAAGCCAAAATGACAAATTCACCATTCAACTGAATTTTCCATTCTATTCATAAGCAAGCCAACATCCAGGTACACTTAATCTATTTTCATTTATATTGTTATTCTATTATCACTGTGTTTCAGCCCAATTCTTCCCATTTTTGTCACTTTTAGCTTGCAATTCAATTAACAGAATGCCTCCTAAGGTGAAGGAAGTTGCAAAAATTCCAAATCTGCTCATTCATCCACAAGTTGATTTCCATCATCCTACCCTGGTTGATAGAGACTGTAAAATCCACGAGTCTTTGTCCGAATTTGATTTGTTTGAGATCTATTGTTGGATGGAGGACCAATTAGTTGATCAAACAGATGAAATAGGACTTTGGGACTCCCACCTTCCTCATTACATCTTCCCTCAAATACACAAAGCACCTGAATTTGTCAGAAAATGTCATGCATCTTATGAGCCCACTCAAAGAGCTATTATCTCATATATAGGAGAAATCTTGTGCTCCATAAATGCTCAATCCATTGAAAAGATGTTACAGGCCCCAACTATTGTACCAACCCATCCTTTTTCTCATGAAAGCCTAGTAGAAGCCTATCAAAAGCTAGATTTCACTAAAAGAGATCAAACTCTAGAACTTTTTCTAGCTGTAGATATCCCTCTGCCTAAAAGAAAACCTCCCTATGATTCATCTATATTCCCAGACAAAACCAAGCATATTACCACTATTCTCTCTTATCTTCTTGGTTACTATTCTGATCAACATATAGATGAGGCCATCATTGGTTTCTTGTCTATCTTTTCTGCTAGTTCTAAACCCACTGTTCATTTTAATTTTAACCAATTTCTAGCTGAGACCATTCATGAACATTTTTCTAGTTCAATACTGAAGAGGTATTCAAGTATGCTTTGGTAATTGTAAATCTTTTTATCTATTTTCAGGGAGAAAAGTTTCCATTCACTTTGCAGAGGCTAGATGAAGAAGGCAACTAGCAATCAGTGATCTTTTCGACTTCTATGGGAATGAAGGAGAAAGAAGAATTTTCATATAAATAGTTCATAGAATTGTTTGTTAATCCAGCCATTAATATTATGAGAAGCACTCCGGAACAAAGAGTTAATGATGAAATTGTAAAAGTTTTATAGTTAGTTGATCAAACCAGAACAGGGGATTGGTATCTTTACCAAAATTATACAGAGCTCAGAGTCTTTGGCTCTGAACTTCGACCTTTCAAGCTACCTAAGTACCTCCCTATGAGAATTTTTGCATTAGAATACATTAGGTAGAGGCTCAACGCAGATGAAGTACATTTTGTGGCTGCAAAGAAGAAATCACAGTTTAAGCTAAAGGCTCAGGTTGGTCCATTCATCTGTAACACTAGTGCAGTAGGAGAAGAAGCAAACAAGTTACTGAAGGAGATGAAGTTTGGCGTTAAATTCACTTGGTCTTATGACCCAATGGGAGTGATTTCTAGACTTAGAGTTGAAAATAAGTTTATTCCATATCATCACACAACTAGGCCTGAAAATGAGCAATACAAAAATCAGTCAAAATGGAAGGAGAACACCCTTCAAGAAGCTAAAGAATAGGCATTTTCTACTTCAAATTTACAAACTCCAATTGCATAGGAAAAGACAACCAAATGAGGAAGGGAAGAATAGTCATCCCCTACAACTGAAGCAACAATTCAAGGTTTTAGAATTGTACATAGAAAGAAGAGACCTAGGCTCTCTTTGAAGGTCAATGCATCTATTGAGTCATATAAAACAACATTAGATGGACTTGGAGAAACATCTCTGTTCATAGAATCTAGTGGAAAACCTACTCAATCTCCCACTCATTCCACCACATCCCAGGAACATTAGGTGATTCAGACACGTGAAGGAAGTCAGAAGGATAAAGAAGATGTCATTTTTCATTTTTTTAGTGAAATTAAGAAGAAGAATGAGGAATTAAAATTGAATACTTATACTTAATTCTAGAAACATTCTTCCTGTTCTCAAGCCAGACTTCTTTCAATCTTTGACTCTGAGAAAGGTGAAATTCCGATGGATTTCTTACAAGCTCAGATTCCATAGCCCAGGACCCTTGCACATTACTAGAATCAAACCTCATTTGAGTTTAATTTTAAAGATGTACATCCAATTGACCAAATTGAGATGCACAAAATGATTGGGCAATGATTTCTTCAACTTTAATTAACACTGCTATGAGTCTGTCAAAGTTGCAGGTCACCTTGGCTAATACATAGTCACAGCTCAGGATGGAAAAAGTTTCCTCATTGGCAAAGGACACCAAGATCAAATCTTTGGAAGATCTGTGTTGAATATGGGATATGATCCCTCTAATATGAAAGCTGTAGAAGAACTTTTTAGGAAGAAAAATGTTGAGGTTTCAACATTAAGGAAGCAACTCAAATTGCTAACTTCAGAGCACGCGATGACTAAAGAGATTGAAGAATCTGAGATTCAGAAATCTGACATGATGAAGCTCATCATGATGAAGGCCTATTATTTGTGGTTCTTCATCATTTGAATATCACACTACACTTGAACAATAGCACACTACAACATAATAAAACAACAGCATAAAAAATTCCATCAATATTTTTTTTTTTTTTTTTAAATAATATAACAATGCAAATCTACTTCCCACTAGCTAAGCTGAATATGGAGTTGGCTGACGAAACGTCTATGGCATCGGATCATTTATTTAGCTGGAAACAACTTGATTTCAATGTGATAGCTGAAGTCCACACACTTCATCTTTTCTTAAATCAACACTCTAGCAATTTATTATACCCAAATCCTTCAAAAATAAAAAAGTCATTTTATACATATTTAATGCATTAAATGGCTTGAATTTAGAAAAAGGACGAATACTTTCTCCATCTGGAAATAAACTTCCAATAATTTTTTTTTTCCACATGAAGACTTCCAAAAAATATTGAACTTATAAATTAATTGTGAATAAGCCTCACATCCATATTAATTGAAAGAGTCAAACAATTCGAATCAAAAGGCTTGTCTTTTAAAACAAAGCTTGAAATCTACCCAATTCATATTGTTGTCTTTTAAAAACAAATGTGAAAATTAAAATTAATGAAATGATCCAAAACTTTATGCCACAATGAATCATGGTACATGATGTGGGACTGATCATCACTATACAAGCATGACCTTGTCCCAACGAAAAGCTTCTGCTACAGATCTTCCCATTATGTCATCTTCTGCACAGATCTATCTCCAACAGTGCCAATGTGGAGGCGTCAATTTGAAGAAGTCATTGGTCATCATCCTTTACCATTAGCTACAACATATGGGACTGTGTGTGTTTCTTGACTTGGGCGAATTTGAGGTGGAGGATTACTTTTCAGAAATAATACATTACACCATTGCATTTGTTCATTTCCCTTCTCCCTGGTGTTTGGTCGAGCTCGCCTTAATATTTGCAATTGATGCAAAACATGCATAGCTCCATGAATTCGACCTCTATCTTCTTCTTCCTGGTGGCTCATGGGCAGAAAGCGAATCTTTTTGGAGGCTAGTTGCTTGTTGCATACGGATGAAAAATCAAGCACAAAGATTTGTAAAGCCCAACACAATTTACTTTGAAATCCAATTTGGCTCAAACATAGTTCATAGATATAACAATATGACCTATTTATTTACAGAGGAATAAAATTCAAGGCTCTCTCACATTCTCCTGGCCTTCCTGTGTGTTGTATCTCTGAGATGATAATGGTGAGCTATCATGCCAGGGCATCTAAGATATTTGTTTTGGGGGGTTTTGTTTTAATTTTTGAGGACCAATGTATGAAACAGATTTAAAACAGTGATTCCTAACCTTTTTGAATAATACTAATATTGAAACAAAGGGCTGCTATTAAAATCCACACAGTGATTTAGCTTGTTTGGTGATGAGCAGAAATAGAAAGATGATATGACTATTGCAGTTTTCAAATAGAAAATTGAATAACCATAAGTAAGAAAATCTTTAAACAATGTTCACAAAGTTTGACAAAATATGCCCAAGATTACAAAGATAATAATGATTTTATGATTTAGAGGTTATTACTTAAACAAACAGTTTCTTATAATTCATTCTCTTTAAAGATGATCACTTCAGAAAGCTTATAGTTGCAATTAAGACTCAACTACTCCTGCCTGGTTATCTTTGTAAAACTTAAGAATATGAATAAAACACAGTGAATGAAAACTGGAAAAACTTACAAGGAATACGAAACTGTATGAATGAAAATTCATAATCCTTTGCTTTGCTATTAATGATTCAAAAAAAGTTGAGTACATTTAGTGGTTACAAATGTTTCTTCAAGGGTGAAACCCTTAATAACTTATGAAAGAGAGTTATTTATATAAGTTTAGAGCTAATAAAATATCTTAAACAAATTTACAAAAATAGCTTAATACAAAATCAGGAAAACGAACTGATTGTCGATCTGTCACAATTTTGGTGTTGAACTGTTGATGACTATTCCACAAAATTCTGAATGTTGTTGAGCTGTTGATGATTGTTCCTAAGAATGTTGAATGCTATTGATCCTCCTTTCAGTCAAGTAAATCAGTTAAATGTTCCCAGTGTTTCTTATCTGGGATAGATAACTTAGTTACCCTTCTATAAACCTCATCCATTTATGTAGATTGAGTAAAAGTGGGTTTTAATAAAAAATTATGTCTGATTCATTTAGGATGAAAAAGGTATCTTTGAGTGCATTCAAAACAAGACTTAGTGTTGTTGTCCCTTTTATGTTTGAAACTGAAGCTGCACTGACCTTGACTTTTGTAAGCTTGCGAACATAGTCTTCAATAGTCATCAAATTATCATTTATCACAAATATAGAGGGAAAACCCTTGCTGGTCAAGGGTTCCAACCTGTTGAAAAAACGTTGAACTATGAAATTAACATTGCTGCACTTTTCCTCCAGCTGAAGAGTGAGATTTTTCTTTGTAATAATCTTCTTCACTTCTAGTATGGTTGTTGTACTGTCATTAATACCTAATTCTTCTAGCTCATAGATGTCTTTAGAATTGAGAAACTTGATTATTTCAGTGGCTATTTTTGGCATGTACTTAAGTTCCTTTGAGATAGTTTCAATAGCTTTCTGAAATTTTTCCAACAAGTCTTTCTGATCAAAGATTATTCTGGTATAAGGCCAGATATCTTTGACTGATTCTATAATTTCTCCCCATAAAATCTCCTTTACCAAACCCATTGTATTTCCAAGGTAAGAGTCTTTGACTTCTTTCTGTAATATCTCAATTTGACCTCTTGCCCTTTGCAACTGAATTACATTTGAATTGTCTGCAACTATTTTCATGTGTTGTAGTGCCTTCAGCTCATCCTGCAATTTCTTGATCTCTTCTATCTAAATAGACAGGTTCTGAACAACTTTAACAAGTTGTTCAGCTCAAACTGCAGTACCTGTGGTTGCTGATGTAGTGTGATATTCAAATGACGAAGAACCATAAATAATAGGCCAACTATTCAACAAACTAATGTGACCCATCGTGCTTCGGGAGAATTAGTCACATACAGTTCTTAATAAGGTCAAGATGGTGTGACCCATCGTGCCCTAGGAGCACCAATACATGTTATTTTAAAAGGTCAAGTTCTAGAATTGTCTACTAAAGACATTCTGTACCTAGAATGCTGTCATAGATAATTGGTGAATATAGAGAGAGGCCATATATTCAAAAATGGTGGTAGTTTCATAAGATGGTTTAGTATTGAGACTGACTCGTTGCACTCTAGGAGGTTGAGAAGCACCAATTCTGCAAAGCATGCCAACGATGGTCTGAAGCGTTTATGTCTTAAAAGGATCAAGTGGGAAGCTTTAAAGAGTGGTGAAGGAAAGTACAAAAGTCGAGAGCTTTCAGAGTGGATATGAGTGCTAGTAATGACCACATTAGACAAAATCTGACAAAGATTTATTTATTGTTCTAATATGTGTTTTTAATGTTTTCCATGTAAGCATTAAGGGAGGGTGTTGGAAGTAATGATTCCATGTCATGTGTAGTTGTCATTAGGAGTTAAGAGGAATTAATCTAGAAGTTGTTGTTTCCAATGTATGAGTTGTGTTGAAGTTATTAATTTATGTCTCTTAAATATGTAACCTTTCTGATCAACAAAAATATCTAAGTGTGATTTTTTGTGTGTAATCAATCGCTCTCTGATCTATCTCTATTTTATAGAAGATGGATGAAAAATAATATAATGATCTAATCCATATCAACTTCATCAATATGGATGGAAAATACATAATTATCAAATATACATCACCCATAATTCATAACACTAACTTCTTCATGATTGTAGGTTTCCTAGGCATCTACCATTCTTCTAGTCCTCATGTTAATTATACTCCTATAGGCCATTACTAGACTTATTCTAATTTATTGAGATTTTTTTTATCCCAAAAGGAAAACACAGGTTGAAAAGTGTATTCTCCTCCTCAATAGAATTTTCTTGGTTGCTTGTTTTCTCAAATATGATATTTAGGTTTGATGTTATCGCTGGTGAACTTTTAGCCAATTTTGTGCAATTTTCTTTCTTCTAATACAACATATTTCTAGTATTTTCTTAAAATGTGATGTGTCCAAATTCCAATTATGTCTCCATGATTATGTTTTCTTTTCCATGACATTTCTATTTATTGTTTATATTTCCTAATTTGAGCACTAGTTGTAGAGTTTCATATCTTGGAAGTAAATTGATACCTAATTTTCCCCTTACACTATTTATATCGTAACATCCTCATGATTTCAGAGGAGGAGAGGAGAGGAGAGGTAAAGAAGGACCATAGAGTGAAAGGGAGTTGTCTTAAAGGTTAGTTTTGATGGAAATCAGTCATGCCACTTGGTTTTTAACCTATCTTTGTCCACATTCAAACTCAATTTCGCCATAGAACTACCACCTAATTGTCCATGTCACAATATTTCAAAATTTCAAAATTTTATAATTCATCCTAATTTTTTTTATCAATAAAGTTTATTTTTCTAGAATTTTATTCTACCCAAAATTGACAACTCTTGTGCTATAATTAACTCATTACATCACTAATTTTGATCTCATTACAATTGATTTGACTCTTATATCTTTCATCATTTGTGGATTGCATCCCCTATTTTTCGTCTCAAAACAAGAGATTCACCCATCTCTGTCCCCTCAAGAGTTATATCAAGTAGTTTCGAGACACCCTATAATATTTACTCTATAAGAAAATTTGGACCCATATGGCTTGAGTGTTGTAACATTGGCTCTAATACCACTTTGGAACAACCTCACTCAACCACTGACTTGTATCGCTACGTCTGTAACATGATATTTTTGAAATTTCCCCTTTAATTTGATGTTTTTATCATTGTTTGAGCATGTTTAATTCATTCTATCATGCAATGCATTCAAGTATAGGAATGTAATTACATAAATGTAATCTTTTAAATGGATAATCACATTAAATGCATAAAATTACATGAATATTAACAACAAAATACAACTTAAAATTATAAAATATTAAGAATAGTACAATGAATATTGAGATATTTTCAAACCTTAATACGAGGACAATTATGGAGCCATTAATTAAACATATAAAATATATGATGGTGTAGTGTAAATAATAGATTAAATTATTCTCTGGCCTGAATAAGATAATACAAGTTTTAACAAGATTGTTATTTCTTGTTGTTTAAAATACACTTTTAAATTAAATGCATAAATGGATTAAGAACCTCCAAAAATCCCTAGAGGTGCTCTAGAGGCAAGATAGGTTTTATATCCTCAATCCCTAAAAATATGTTATAAGGAAAATCTTGTTTATCCTTGAATATTGGATGCATAAAATTGTCGAGTTGTAAATATAGAGAGAGGGAGAAAATCAACCCTAGTATCTGCTTTTGAGATTGCTGCAAATTAGGGAGCCATGTTATCCCAGACCTTACAATTTCTAAGTTTGAGTAATAACCTTTGTCCACTGATTGTTGAGCTTCTAAGATGAGCATCTCTCATCTAACCTCTAGAGGAACAAACTCAAACAAGGTAGGCACTAAATCAGAGGCAAAATTTTGTGATTTTTCCACACCTACATAAACAAAACCACCTCTATGAGGCACTATGTGCTACCTAGGAGCCATAATGTGGGAAGCAAGACAACGAGAGAAGAATTTTGACAAAGACAGTCGACCAAAATAACATTCTCTAGGTTTGACTACCACCCCCCGAGAACTATATCTAAAAAGAACCAAGTCATCACCCAGGTTCCAACCCAAAGGGATACACTGAAGGAGATGAAGGAATTATAAGCAAGAAAGAGACATATACTAATTCCACAAGAAATAGAATTGAACAGACTTCACATTAAAACTATATTGCTTCCAAAACTCTACCGAAAAGGACCTCCAACTATAATAATTTAAGGATGAAACACAAGTAAGATAACCATTTGAATCAACCTAAAAGAAAGAAAAGGAATTACAATAGAACACAGGAATAATAACTCCAATGCTAAACAACTAGACAGAACCAAATATGAGAACCGAAAGGTAAATAAAACCAAACAGAAAAGTATCCAGGATACCAATACCGTAAAACCAAAACTGGATAGGGGTAAGATATACCTTTAAATTGGCTATCTGGTGAAGGAAGCCCTGAAAAGATGACCACCAATTCGAATTCCAACCCCAAATGAAGATTGCGAATGTACAGGATGAAGAACATGGACTAAAACCTCACTCGTACATGGATCATCTGTTGTCTTCATAATAAGAAAAGAAGTTATATTGATACTGATCGTAATAATAAGTCTAAATGTTTTAAGGTTATTGATAAGACTAATGAAGAAAATATTATGAAACTTAATAATAGAACTTAATTTAATAGCTAAATTAATAAAATGTTAAGATTATAGCAGTAATATTAGTATTAAAGTGTTACTCTTAAATATTAATAAAATTATAGTGTTAATATTAGTAATAGTGTTAATAATAAAATAAATAATAATCTTAAAAATTAATGTAACAAATAAATTAGATTATTAATATAATTAAATTAACAAGTTGATGTATTAACATTGGACATTATAAATATACCTAGGTCACTGACAAATTTAATTATTAAAAACTAAGAAAAGCGAACTCCAAACACCTAGGATCAAACATTATAAGCTAGAGGAAAGTGTGAGCATATGTTAAGTTATAACTTAGATGTGACAAAGGCTAAAATATTAAAAAAGAAAGTTCATAATGTGGGCGTTAAAATGATGGAAATTAAAGGAAGAATGTGTAAAAGTATAGGACACTAAAAGGATTGTTAATTTCTTTAAGCCTAGCTACAAATTTACTCTCCAAACAAGTAATCATGGATTTGAAATAAATGATGCTTTCTAATATGATTTGTAAAAATAAATATTTTTGTTTTTAACCAAATAAACAACAGAAGAAAAAAAATACTTGAAACTAATCACATGCAACAAAAAATAACACATATATGCCTTGGAAACCCCAATGTGGGGAAACTTGCAAAGGTTGGGCTTCTTATTAAGCTTCAGGAAAAATATTTCTTTATAATAGTTAAACAATAATTTTCTTTGGAAAATACCCAACTAAATATGTGAGACCTCTTTCTGTCACTTAGTTCTTATATCACCCACACACACAAATTAATTGGAAAATTTTGTGTACAAAGAAACTTGGCCTCTCGGCTAAACAGAAAACTTAGCCTCTCTGTTGGTCACACTCTAGCTGATTTGATCTATCATTTTATCACTCTTGCTACCAAATACCATGCTCGAATGAATCTCAACTTTTGTCAAATTGAATGTGCATATCCTTTGGCTTGAACCTCTTCTTAAAAGGACCAAACCCTAACCTCAAGCAAAATTCCTAATCTCAATAGTTGAGATTAGATCTCACTTTATCAAGATCAATAGTCATGACTTAGACCTAATATAAAGTAGAATTATTTTCCCTTTTTATAAAAATGTACCCAACAACCAAATTAAATTTCCATCTAAAGTTTATACTCAGGAAATTCATTAATTAATTTACATAGGAGATAATTCAGGTGACTCATTTCATGTCATGGCACAACATCCATGCAGAATCACCTTCTAACCTACAATCTCAATAGAGATGGAGTAGAGAATATAAGGGATGGGAAGAGAAAGGGAAATAAAGAAAAAATTCGGGAAGAAAAATAAGAAAGAAAAAGAAAAATTGGTGGGGGGTGGGGGGAGTGGGGGAGGAAAGGAGTTTTCAAGCCCATGTGAGATAATGTCATAGGAGGATAGGATAGATGAATGACCATGAAGCTGAGTGGAAGTGGTCTTAAAGATTACTTTTAATGGTATTAAATCATGCTGCTTGTTTTGTCACCATCCTTCTCCACATGCCAAATCAACTGCCGTATAACACTATTAGCTCATTGTCAATGTCATAATATGAAAATGTTCAAAACTTCAAACTTTATAGTTCTTTTTAAAACTTTCATTCAATAAGCTTTTATTTTGTTTAGTGACAAGAGGAATCATCAACTTGGCATATTCCATACTAACGTGACGTAGTGTTTATTTCAACCGTTGCCACTATAACCCCTGGGTTCCTACATATGCCCCTTCGATAAGAAATGAGTAAATCGATGGGATTTGAAGCTTGAACCTCTTGGTACATAAAATTTAATCTATACAACCACCTCCAATTGAGTTGCTC
>APFE030690062.1:47850-125262 GCA_000404065.3 Pinus taeda | reverse complement strand
TTTTTCTGAATTTTGTGATAACCATCTTCAAATTGATGAGTCTCAAGAGACCAAGACTGATTCTATACCCGCTGTACATACCCCTACACCTTGTAAAATTCCAAATCAGTATAGACCTCTTGTTTTACCTTCTGTCCTCCATGCTTTCCCCAAAAACTATGATCTATACTTGTCGAGGTTTGATGGTGAATGTAAGAATGTCAACGTTGAGAACCATGTGCAGAATGTTGAGAATTTTCTTGACCTTTTTGAAGTTGATGATGAAGATGTTAGTATAAGGCTTTTTGCTCTTTCTTTGCAAGCCAAAGTGAAGAGTTGGTTCAAAGCCCTGCCTGATGCAAGCATCTCAGATTTCCAGCAGTTCATCAAAGTTTTTCTCGACAGGTGGATGATCGGAAAAAACCTTTTCTTGATTGTAGAAGAGTATAACCAGCTGAAAAGATCGCCAGGGGAGACAGTACAACAGTTTTCGGCCAGATTTAACCAAGTTTATTATTCAATGCCAGCTGATATAACGCCTACTCCTAGATCTGCTCTCTTGCACTATCCGGGTGCCTTTGATCCGGAGATGGAGTTTCAGTTGAGAGAAAGGGACATTCCAACACTCCACGAGATGCAAAACAATGCAGTAAATGTAGAGGCGCATTTGTTGATCCGACGAGCAAGGTTGAAAGAAGAAGAGATGAAAAACATAGATTCGGAAAAATCGAGATCTCTAGAGGTAAAGCTTGACATTTTGGTAAGTGCAGTGGAAAAGATGATGGAGAAGGTCACCGCAAGGAATGATTATGATGTTCATGGATCGCTGATTGAAGAAGAACAAGTTGTTGATCCAAAACATTTTGTTTCTTATCCCAGTTGTCATAGTGATTGTTTTATAGATCATTGTGAAGGAGAGAGAGCTGTTGATATGATGTGTATGTTTGATGATGATTTGCCTCATTTTGATCAGTATGATGATGATTATGTTCTCCAAAAAGAAGCTAATCTTGCAGACGAATCAACAGCTAGTTTGTGGGAGGAAGAAGTTCATTTTCAGCAGTTTGAAAACAATGTTCAAGCCATCACATATCAGCTTGACATTGATGAGGAAGTGCAGCAAATTTTGAATAAGTGAAGGATCTTTACCTTTTTTGTTTTGATTCATGTCAGTTCATTAGAGACAACTTCCATGCAATCAGAAATCAGTTGTCAACAAGTCTTGATTTAGAACATCTTGAGGGCAATGAAAACCTTGTTCAAGATTTTTCATATCCAGATTTGCAGCCCCGAATGCCTTTGATTGTCAAGTTGCAGATGAAGGCATGGAAGTTGACATATTTGATCAAATAATACAAGAAGGTTCTCTTCCTTTCCGTTTTGAATCATTTCAGCTGTTGAAGGGAAGTTTGCATAATACATCTTCAGTAAAGAATGAGCAGCATGTAATCACATTAGAACCAATAGAAAATGGGTTGCAGCAGTCTTCTCAAGTTTTTGATGATCCTATTGCACGTATGTTGGATGATGTTTGCTGTAAAATTTTTCCTTCATTAGTTAACCATGTGCTGGAAAGGAATATTGATGATAATCTTCTTCAAAGGTCGCCTTCATTCTCTTGTTTAACAGATTTTTCATTACAAAGTCCTCATCAAGGTTTGCAGTCATATGAGGAGATTGATGAAGGAGACTTTTGTTCTGTTTGTAATCAGCAACGGAGTTTGGTTTTTCATGAATGTCAAGATCCTTTTGATAGCTTGCTGCAATCACCAAAGAAACACAGCACAGATGTGAGGGAAGTCTTGATATCTAGCTATGAAGATTACTTGGACCAGAGCTATGTTTATGAAGATCCTTTTGTAGTATTCTTGCAGTCATCCAGTCAATTTGCGCTTTGCAAGTTTATCAGCAGTCAGCTTGAGTTCAAATTTCCATGGGAGTTGCCTTTCAGTAGTTCTCTCTTGTTTGTCATAAGTGAGAACTTGCGGAGATTTCAAACAGCAGATGAGATACTTACTTGGTTGCATTGGTTGTTTCATTTCACTTGATCAGGTGATGAATGAAACTGTTAGAGTAGGTTTTGATGAATAAGCTCCACTTTGAGCATCATTGTTAGTTTGTCGGTTGTGTTTAATTATTGAGTCAGTTTTTAGTTGAGTCATGAAGTCCTTTGTGAGTCAATTTTCAGTCTTGTTGTTAAGTTAGTTTGTGTCAGTTTTCAGTCATGCATTTCAGTTTGAGTTAATGACTCCATCGCCCAATGAATAAAGCACTGGTCTGCTCTCCCAAAGGTCTAAGGTTCTTGGCACCTCTAAGGAGCTACCATCCCCATTGGAGCCAATGTTAGTGTCAGTCTTTACAGCCTTCCTCCAGTGATCAAACATGCTCTTACAAAGTGATTTTGAAGGGTCAAGGTCAAATTTTGTCATTTCAAAGAGTTTTCAAGCAAAATTTGGTCACTAGGCATTAGGTCTAGGGTTTGCTTTCACTCCTTCTAAAGTTGCCCAAATGTCAGTCCATGTCATCATTCAGCTGGGCCTATCATCATTCATAGGGTTGTCATTATCATGTCAGTGTCTAATGAGTCATTTTACATCTTGCTCATGCTTCGGTTGTGCCTTGGCAAGTTCATTTCCCTCTCCTAGGGTTTTGAAAGCCAATTTCTCTTGGACGGTTAAATCATCGGAAAAACTTGTATCCAGATGTTCATACACCTTCCCCTATCCTTAATGTACCTTATTAAGCCCTTCCCATCACTTAGATCCGCCAAATTCCCCATTTTTGCACAAACCCTAGTTTCTAGCTACAACCTGGCAATTTTCTAGGTTGGGCCTGTGTTTTGCCCTTTTGGACCCTTTCCCCTCACTCAATCTCTGAGATTCCACTTTCCCCTACTTTCTAACATCCCTCCCTACTCCGAAAAATTTCCTCAAGAATTTGGAAGCCCCTTATCCCCTTCATTTCGCTTCATTTCGACCAAAACCCTTGTTCCACACATCGGGATAAGTTTCACTAAAATGATGTTTCTGAGCAATAAAAGATGATTTTTTCAAAACTGAGAGAGTTTTTTGTCCACAAAATGCCAAGTCAAGTTAGCTTCCCCCAGCTCATGTCAAGTTAGCTTCCCCCAGCTCATTTCAGAATTGCTCAAGCCTCCTTTACTTCATCAAATTGCTTGAGAGGAGATTTTAGGGTGCCCAATAGACCATCGCTTACCTGGAGCAGCGCAACAAACAGTTGGAGGAGGAGAAAGCACTTGATGAGCTATGGAGGATTCATAGTGACCGAATCTTGAACCGAAGAAGACCCGGTGACTTGAGACCCATAGATCGAGAATCTATGTTTATTTGGGACAATGCTCATTTGAAAAGGATATTGGCTAAGGCCAATCAAAATAACAAACTGCTTAGGAACATGAAAAATCATTATTGGGCGCGGATGCATGTGTGCAAGGCAAAGATGAAAGTGCTTCGAAGGCGGTTGTGAAAGGCACTAAAATGGAGAAAAAGGCCCGATCCCCTCCGTATCTTGGCCGAGGTTTCCTTGAAGGGGAATAGCACTAAATAGCTCAACCACAGCACAAATTTCAAAAAATTTTGAGCATTTTGGGTCATTTTTGGTATTTTTTGGCAATTTACAAGTTTTTTCTCATTAACGCGTCTCACCCCCGGTGAGACATGTCGTCCCGGCACCTCCATTTGACAAAAACCCAGCATTTCCAGATTTCTCATGAAAAGTTACATATGCATATGGATGGACTTGAGATTTTGTCATGTTTTGGGCCTCCAAAATGTCAAAAAACATGCAAAATTTGACTTTCTGCCACCTTTTTGAACTACAGAAAGCTGTCTTGGGAGAATTGAGTTTTGACAGGGAAAATGAACTCCAAATTCAGAAATTATAGTTGGGTTGGAAAGTAGACTCACATACCTTTCCAACAAACCTACTCTTGTCCAATTTGGCCACCTGCAAGTGCCCCAAACATGGCTCCACCGGCGCGCGACATGTGAGGCAGATGCGCGCGACATGTTGGGCAGTTTTCACAGGAAATTCATCTACAGCTCAGGAACTCGCCCAGCTTTGACCAGTTTTGACTTGAGATGGGATTTTTCACCCTCTTCGATGTAATTAATTTATTTTCATGTTACCATGACACTCATTTACCTATTCTAGAAGATTCATGCATGAAATAGCAAACATTTAATGAATGGATTGGTTTCCTAGTTTATAGAGGCAAGTTGTTTTGACTGCCTAGTTATTAGTGCTAAGTTTAGAAGTGGTTGAAACAGCTCCTAGAAGGATGAGCTCGACCCCTAGAGGCAGGGAAAGAGGTTAGATCATCTATATTATGTACTTTCATACTCATTTTCATGGTTGGACTCTTGAGGGAGAAACTTTCATTGTATTATTTCACTGTATCTCTGCAATTTTTGGCTAAGGAAGACCAGGGTTTTGCAGTCCTCTTTGGGATTCTTGTGGACTCATGTGTTGATGGTGCGTTTATCAATGTTCTTTTAAGCTTTGTTATGTGATTAATTTCCTTTCTTTACTTCTGCACATTAAACAAATGAAGTGTTAAAGTAAGAATTCATGCTTGCCATGCTCTGCTTTTAAGTTTGTTTAATTTCAATGTTTTCTACTGTTTAAGGAGAATTCAAAGTTATTGTTTTCTCTCCTTAGCTCCTCACCTATCATTCCTGACCATCCACTTTAGTTAAAGGCATCAATACTGTCTCCTACCTCGCCCCAAGGAACCCCCTACAGAAACTGTGTCCCATCCCCGCACCCAAAATTGCCCTCTCCTCAATTTGCCACCAAAAACCCAAAAACTCCAAAATCAATCTTTCTAATCAGTTTACTAGCCTAATATCAGTGTTACCTTATTGTTCATCTCATCTATGGGTGATTTTATGAGATAGACCGGAAAGAGCCTTCTCCTGCCCCGTAGGGCTAGCTACGAGGCTAAATGGTTTGATGTTGCCTTGAGGTTTGCCTTTCTCAGCCTGAGGTGAAATTTCAAGCTCTAACACTACCGAAGATTAGCGTCTAGGGGATGGGTAGTATTGTTGTCGTACCCCCGCCACACGTCAATCTCCTGGCGTGATCGGAGCCCTCCCCTGTGAAACCACCCTAGGCCAAAAGCGGTGCGGGGAAAACCGGAAACCACCTGCCACCAGTCCGATGATGTCAGGTCCTCGTCACCATATGACGTCACCTAAACGTCGGCCCACCGCTGCTCTATACCACTGCCACATCACCTGCTGACGTCACCACCCCGCCAACGTGTCGTCTGCCACATCACCATACACGTCGACTGCCACATCATCTTCTGTACCCACTACACACCAAAATACGTCATGTTGACGTCATCCCTGAAAAGTGCCAAAAGCGCTAAAATGTCCCAAATTCAATAAAAAGTCATGAAAATGACTATTTTATTCATTTTCTATTGGGCACCCACAGAAAACGTGCATGCCAGTTTACGACGAAATTGTCGCCACCACTCCAGATTACTCGACCAAGCGAGTTCCTCCTGCAAACCCGACCCCTCAGCTTGGCATTGGACCTGCTAATTTCCCTTTGCGCCATTAAAAAACAAGTATTTACCTACTGGTGACCCATAAACCCTATTTTTCTGTAGTGTCTCCATTAAAATTGATTGAACATCTGCAAATTCGGACTAAAATGCACTCCAGCCCCTGAAATTTCACCTGTAAATTCACTAGGTGACCCTTTATTCAAGAGTAACCTGGCAAACTTGCCCTCATCTGCAAATTCCGCCATGAAAATACATTTTAGGCTTGTCTCCACTAGCAGAGTTTCCAAATTGCCCATGCTAAGTCCCTTTGTCAAAATCCTCTGCATAATTTCACCCGTTTGGCTACAAAATCAATCCCATTCCCTCTGCAGTTTACCCACAGAGCCTATCAATCCAGTGAATTCATTTAAAAGCCTGTATAAATTCTGTAGAATTTGCTCTTTTACCATAAAATTTACACAATGGGGCCACATCTATATCAAAGTCTAGTCTACCAGCTCCCTTACAAAGCTTCAGAGGCAATTTTCACCAGTCTATTGCTGCACAAGTCCTAACTTCAAATACAAACACAGAAAATTTGAAGAGAGCCACTCCAGCTGCCTTAAACATTACTCCTCTCAATGCACCTCATAAGGAACTAGAAGCACTACCTTTGGCTAATAGGGACCACCTAATTCAAGACTTGGTGGGTGACAGAAACCACCTCCAGACATTCTGTCAGTTGAGAAATAGTTTTTTGAACAAGTGTGATATGTATGGAATATGGGAATCAAACTTGCCCATTTACTTCCTCCCTTCTGTCAACATTTTCCCTGAAATAATCCACCTCTGTGCTGAAAACTATGAGCCAAATCAAAGAGCAATCTAGTCTCCATCTGGGAGCATCCTATTCCATATAACTCTTTATTCAATCAACCAAATGCTAAACTTCAAGCAAACTGAGCTTCTGGTCCCTCTCTCTATGAAATTCCTGCTTGTTGAAGGTCTTAAACTCTCTAGCTCATAAATAGCCTGAATTGCCAAAGTATTCATGAGAGCAGATCGCCAGCCTACAGAGCCACCTCCTTTTCTCCATGTAAATTTCAATGAAGTGGGCAAGTTATTAGTTGATATGATATCCTATGTGTTGGGTTTCAAAACAAGTGAGCACATTGATGAAACTGTTCTGGTACTGTTGTCTGCATATAGCCTAGGACAACCCCCTGCTGTCAAGTACAATTATGCCAAATTCATCTCCAATAAGATACATGACCAACTAGTGAAACTAGATAGGGAGGGAGTCTTCAAATACTCTTCTTACATCTACCATCTATTCATGTATTATCATCCAGACTGCTTCCAATGCCCCATCAAAAGATTGGACTCTAAAGGAGAAAAGAGGTCTGTAACTTTCTGGACCTCAGTCTTTCATGAAGTCCACAATTCCTCCTACTCTTACTGTGAGTTCATCGACCTGTTTGTCTATCCAGTTTCTTCTCTCCTAAAGAGAACTCCTCCTGCTAGGCTATCCTATGACATGCAGAAAATATTGCAGCTTTTAAAGAACTACAAAATAGGTGACTGATATTTCTACCAGAATCACACTGTCATTAGGGTCTATGGTTGTGACCTCTATCCCTACAGGATGCCAAGATATGTGCCATTGAGACTATTTTCCTTGGAATATTACAAGCAACTCATTAATTCAGATTTAACTCATTTTCATAGTGCCAAGAAAAAGGCTCGGTTGAAATTCAAAGACCAACTAGGCCCCTTTGTCATGAACAAGAAAGAAGGTTGGCAAGATGCTGACCAAATATTGAGGGAGAAACTCAAGTTGAAAAGGAGTTTTTGGTGGGTCCCTTATGACTCGGATGGCTTTATCAATGCTAGAAAAATAAAATATAGGCTGTCAGCCTATGAACATTGCAAAATCCCACAAATAGAACAATTTGCTAATCAAGATGAGTGGGTGCAAGGTACACTAGTTGAAGAGTTCACCCAAGAAGAAATTATGGAGAAAAATGTGAAAGATTTGGAAAAAACTCTTGACTTGGATTCTTGTGAGCAGGTGACATTCAAACTGCCATAGCATGTTGGAGAAGGCACATCAACTACTTGAGCTTCACAAGATGCCCAAGAAAGGTCTACACCAGTGACAGGTAAAACAAAAGGAAAGGAGGTAATGGATGCAGAGAAAGAAACAGTGACTGAACAACCCACTACCTCAAAAGAGCAAGGTCAAGGGCAAGCCCCTCCACAACATACTGAGGCACCATAGATTCCAACATTACAGACTCTCGTTAATGAGGAAAGGAGTAAGAAGCGGGATAGGGAAGAAACTACACCTGCTAGTGGCTCAACACAGCAGCCAGAGGCCAAAAGGCAGAGAATTGATCCTCAAATTGAGGAGGAAATAAGTGAAGAAGTCATAGGGAGCCCGAGGAGGGAGAGAGAAACTAGCCAGCAAACACCTACCAGCTCATTCCAGCAAGAGCAAGGGAGGCAGCATGGTATGGAGGTGTCCTCCTCAAGGCAGCAAAGCAAACAACCACCTGGGATTAAAGGAACCTTCATGGAAATCAAGGCTCAAAATGAGTTGTTAAGAGTACAGCTGTATGATCAATTCTTCAAGGAAACACCCTCCAAACAGCAGAGATTAATGGCAGCTTATGACTTTAAGGAGGAAAAGATGATTCTAAGTCATTTTAAGCCTAAGATACCACAGTCACAAATAGCTGCAGACTATATAAAGACCAACTTAGAGGTCCTTGCCAAGGACATACACCCAATGGACCAAATAGAGCTACACAAGAAAATAGGGGAAATGGTCTATGCCACTCTAGCAGACAAGGCTATGCTCGCCCATCAACTGAATGAATCATTGAAAAATACAAACACTCAGTTGGATTTGGAGAGAATGTCCTCCTCAGCCAAAGATAACAAAATAAAGACAACGGAGGAAATCATCGTGGAACTAGGACATGATCCTAAGAAAGGTGCTAAAGGCATCCAGACCCTCATAAAGAAAAAAGAAGAAGATACGGCTGCACTCAAAAAACAATTGAGGCTGCCTGCAACTATGCACCCTCAAACTGCAGAACTTGTGTAGGAAAAAGAAAGTGAAGACACAATGGATCTGCTCATAAGGATGAATCAAAGAATAATTCAGATGGAGGAAGAGTTGGAGAGAGCATTGCAAGGCAAGCAGGGAGATTCGGCCTCCCAGCCACCTCAAATAGCTCCAACTATTGTCATTGTTCCTCCCACACAAGCAACAACAATCCCTCCTGTCATTTCAGCATCCACAACAACTACATCAACTACAGATGCTATAGCAGCAGCAGCAACAACAACAACACCAGAATCTAGCATGAGTATGGAAGAAATGATGAAAGCAGTCAAAGAGCTAGAAGTTCAGGTGACAGAGGTGAAATAGGCCAAAGAAAAGTTGGCCAAGCTGGAGGCAAGCTATGACTAGTCCAAGATGACAATGGCTGAGAAACAAAGAGAAATAAAAGCCTTGGACAACAAAATAAAGGCCTTAGAGAAAGAGCTTACTTTAGACAAAACTTTAGCTGAAATCAAGAAGATTTTGTGGGCCAAAATTGGCCAATCAATCACTGACCAATGGAAATCCATTCTGGCCATACATGAACAAATAGAATTGATAGGCCTAGCTCAATTTGAGACTCAAAGGGCTAGATTAGCATTGGGAAATATGCCTGAGTAGGCCAATAAAATGATTCACTTTCTAAACTCTCATACCAAAGAGGAGTTGGCAGCATTAGATATCAGTAGTAGAACAGATACTATTTTGACAGCAAAAAAGGTGCTGACCCTGAGAAATTTTGTGCAGACTTTAGAAATAAAGTTCCAGGAAATGCAGGCAGAAATAAATGACTTCAAGCTAAAAATGACAACATTGCAGAACAGAGGATTACCCAACCTATTGACTAGCACTGGAAAACTACTGACCTATGAATAGTATACTACCAGAATGAATAACTATGTTTCCAATCAGATTACAGCGTCCTCAAGTACCTCAGAAGAAACAGGGCCTCCCTCTGGACAGACTCTTTATGACAAGTTAGAGAATCTATTTTACATTGAACATGAGATAAATCACCTGTTTGAGGTCCAGCCGAACTTTTATAGATACACTGAAGCTGATGAAACACTCATAAAGATATGAAGAAATCAGCTACCTCCAGAGGATTGGTGGCAAGCAATGCTGGAAATTCTACCCAGGTAATTTGATTTCTATTCCCTTTTGATCAGCTACAGATTTTTTATCAGCTACAAGTCAGCAAATTTGGATACACGGGCCACCTGTCAAATAGTAAAAACAACAGAAGGAAAGGGTAAAATTATGACTGCAGCTCATTAATAAAAGACCAAGTATGGACAACAAGACAACAAAAGCAAGACCCACAGATTAAAGATGCAGCTCTTGCCGTCTCATTCAGTCCAAAAATTCAAATATCTCTGACAAATTGGACAGCTATGCACACCAACAATTACTGCAACATTTATTTCCCTCATTTACTTCTTTTGAAGAGTTGGTAAAGAAAGTTATTGCATGAAGACTTATCTGCAAGATATTTTGTATCTCATTTTTGTATAAATACCTCCCCATAGAATGTATTAGGGGTTGGTGATTTTCTCTCTGGACTGCGCTGTAAATTCTAAGACTTTTTAATACAAATGGCTATTGAAGTTCACTGTTTCTGGACCATTTGAAGGTGGATTTGATGTTCTGGGACCTGCTACAGAATTCATGTGTTTTTCTATGGATCAATAAGTTGCTCTAACCTACGTTTGTGCTTTCTGTGTTTGCAAAATTCATATACGTTCATAATCTTAGTAACAGAGGAAAAGAATAGCCCAGAATTTGTTTAAATACACTCTGTGTTCAATCTTTGCTATTAACTATGTTTTCTTCAGAATTAGTCATAAATAGGAATTCTTAGTTGCTCCTGTTTTCACTAATTCTTTCATTTTGAATACTACTTAGGAATTCTTAACTGCTCCTAGATAATATTCAACCACCTTCCCTCTACCAGCATAATGAAAGATTCTTAATTGCCTCTCATTCCCTGACCTCACTCTATCAATTTCCTGATTTTAAAATTGTCCCTAGATTGATTATCTTGCTTTGTAGCATTGCCTTTTATCAGAGAAAACACTGTCAGTTGTTCACTTTCATTGACTCCATTTCGCAATGGAATAAACTATTTTACACTTGCACCCCAGCTCTGTTTGAAATCACCATCCAAAAAACTTAAATGAAAACCATTTTCATCATAACTAGCCTAAAATACACCAAAACAAAGCTAAATTACAAAGAGAGAGCCCTCTCTAGTTGCAGGTAGGCTAGGACATGAAGCTAAAAGATTGGTTAGTGGTTACCTCGGCCGTATTCCCTTCAGGAGGCAGAACAGCCTGAGTGATAACATCATTGGCGACCCCACTGGGGAACCTGAATGGCCATTTCTGATTCCTGTCGACTTTAAACAATTGTTCCAAATATTTGATCTGTTCCCTCTGTTTTAACATATTTAAAAGAAAGCCTAAAGCCTCCTACATAGAATACTGTGAACGACCGTGATTGTAAAAAATTTCCAGAAAAACACCAAACACAAATTTAGAAGCTGGCTCCAAAGAAGAAAACTCGGTACACCAGGTCAAACCCTGACCCAGATCCTCCAACTGTTTTTGAAAATCCCAACTTGATCCCTAAGACCCTTAGGAAACAAGAAGAACAAGAAAAATCTACTGATTCAAACCCTCAAACAGTTCAACAGAACTATATCCCAAATCCTTCTAAAGTGTCAATCCATCCTCACATTACTACTGCTTCTCCTAGTTCCTCATCCACCTCTCAAAACACCATCTCCACACCCCCATCCACTACCCATATTTCCACTCCTGTCCCCCTTGTTCCAGCCCTTTTATTTCTTCGTACTGTCCCATTTATCCCTGTAAATATGGCTAACCATTATGCTCCTTTGTAGTTGCCTGCCAATATAGGGGCTATGCCTCAGGATTATTAGAGTAAAATCACATATTTTGATGGTACTGGCTCCTATACAACCCAACAACATACTAAGAAAATGCAAGACTATTTTGAGAATTATGAAATAGATGATGATGATGTCAGAATGAATATCTTTGTCCAAAGCCTAACTGGTGATGTGAGGACCTAGTTTAGAGCACTTGCTCCAAATTCTATAGCTAATCCAGATGCCCTTTATCAATCCTTTTTAAACAGATGGGAAAAGAAGAAAGACCCTTTACATATCTTGATAGAATATGACAATTTGAAAAGAGGCCCACACGAAACTGTCCAAGACTATTGTGCTAGGTTCAACAATGTATACAATGCCATCCCACAAAACCTTAGACCTCCACCTGACTTAGCCTTGATCAAAATCTCGGATGGATTTGATCCTGACATGGAATATCAGCTGAGGGAAAGAGCCCCTCCAAGCTTAGCAGACATGCAAAATATAGCTGTTAGTGTGGAGGCAAACCTGATTGCTAAACGAAATCGGGCAAGAGCTAAAAGAAGAACAACTTTCAAAGAAGAGCCTACAACATTTGAACAGAAACTAGATTCCATCATCAAAGGGATGGATAGATTGGGAGATAGGGTAGAGTCCATTGAGATAAAATCATCTTGGGAGGGTCAAACAAGTAACACAACCAGGAATCCAAATTTTAGAAAAAATCAAAACCCAAATGCTGGAAGAGCTGGTCCTGATCAGAATATCAGACCTCCATTTCAAGAGAATTATGCAGAAGCCTCAACCTATAGTGAACCGACAGAGGACCCTCACATTAACATAATGGGTTTAGATAGCGAACATCAAATTTTTCTAACACAAGATGACCAAGACGCCCATAACATCAATCAATTCCAAACCAAGTCCGGAGAGTCATTTGATTTTAGGGAAGGCTATGATGCATCAGTCTATGAGGTCCATAAACAGTAAAAATTGAGCAGTAGAACCATAGATGTGCCTGAACCTACCAAGCTGAATGATACCAAGCATCATGAGAAAACAAAAGCTAAAGCTGTCCGCACAGAAATCTCTGATAAGACAGACCCAGACCCAAAGGAAGTCACTGTGGAAGATGTATCAGACTTACAACCTTCAAGGAACCAGTCATTCACATCCCATTCTTCAAAGGAAAATTTGAATCACCCTCTTGAAAATAATTTCAAATCAGATGTACCTCATAACAACACTCATAATCAAGAGAAGATCACTAAAAAATCAGCTGAAAATGAAAAATCTGCTATCCATAATGTAAAAATTCAGATAGAAAAACCTTTTAACTTAGAAAGAAAAATTGGCAAGTTGAAAATAGCTATTCCTCTCTCTAAATTGGCCAAACATGAGGGGTATAGACAAAAAATCAATATGTCACTACAAATACCAGAGAATAAGGATGTAGTTAATGTTCTTGATGATCAACCAGAACTGATTTTTGGTCCTGAAGTCAATGGTAAAATGGTAGATTTAGGAGTTCCTCCATTCTATGTGAGCTTAAACATTCATGACAAAGTGTTGCACAATGCAATGTTTGATTCAGGATCTTCCCATAACCTAATGCCTAAGTCGGTAATGGAAAGACTGGATCTAGACATCACAAGACCCTATAAAGACTTGTTCTCATTTGATTCCAGCCAGGTCAGGTGTCTAGGCCTAATCAAAGACCTTTGTGTATCTTTAGTCCAATATCCAGCTAAGACAATATTGATGGATGTGGTGGTAGCTGATATCCCACCTAAGTATGGTATGATTTTGTCCAGATCTTCGGGTGCAAAACTCCAAGGATCTTTGCAGCTGGACATATCCTATGCCACTATTTCAGTCTTTTGACAGCCAAAGAGATTGTACCGGGAAACATTGATGAAATATGTGGTTAGCAGTCAAGAAAAACCCCAAAACTTCCCCATCTATTCTATGTATTCTGACATGGATTCATTCATCTTATACAATGCTGACATGTGTCCCAAAACTGATGTCAAACTCCTAATGACAGCACAAACAGAAAGCATGAATGAACAATCTAGTGCCCAAGATCAAAAAAGTCTTCATGTGATTGATACAACAAAGCAAAATGACATATCATATGAGTTATAAAAGCCAAACCTGCCCACTGAACAAGCTTCCAAAACTATTAAGGTTAGTCATAACCAAGAAATCTTATGGTACTTAGAGTTTGATGGGTCAGTGAACAAATTAGGAGCAGGGACAGGGGTTTGGATACACAAGATGCAAAATGACCATGCTCGAGGTCATGCATATAGGCTAAATTTCATATGTACAAACAAAATGGCCGAATATGAAGCCCTTCTATTGGGTCTCAAACTGATTAGAAGTCTAGGGGCAACTAAGATTTCAATATTAGGGGACTCAGATTTGATTATACAACAGATGAAGGGAAATTTTGTTACAAATGATCTCAGGCTGAGCTCTTATAGAGGAGTAGCAACTGAATTAATTAATAGCTTCTTAGAATTTCAGCTCACTAAAATTCCAAGAAACCACAACCTACATGCACATAGTTTGGCAACTTTTTCCAGCACTTGCAAGCTTCCATTTGAGCCCAACCACCACTTCATTGCTGAAATCAAACACAGACTTGCTGTCCCAGATAATATAAAAAACTGGCAGGTGTTTGAAAATGATATACAAATAAATAATTTCCTGACTTTGGAAGAAGAATTCTCAAGTATAAACATTGACACAAGCACCATTGAGGATTAATAGCAAATAGACCAAAGTGAGCAAAGCATATTAGCTGAAACAACAAATCAGATTTTGCATCCAACAACCTTTGACTGTACAAATTTACAAGAGTTGAAACAAACAAATTTTGATGAAATGATTGAGGAAGAATCTGAAGTAATCAAACTAAAGGATAATTTCCTGCCCACAGGATTAACTCCCTTAGAAGATATTTTTGACTCAAATAACATCCCAAGAAAGCCAAAGATGCAAACTCTCAATGCAGAAATTGAGGACTGTAACATTGGGACCACAGAAAATCCCAAAATGCTAAAACTCTCCAAAGCATTGCCTGCTGATCACAAGTTAAAACACATTGAATTGTTTAAAGAGTTCCAAGATGTTTTTGCCTGGAGTTATGAGGATCTCAAATCCTATGACACATCTATTATCCAACATACAATACCCTTGAAAGAAAACTAGAAACCTTTTAAACAAAAGCTGAGGAGGATTAATCCAGTCCTCCTTCCCCTTATTGAAAAAGAAGTCATAAGAATGTATCAAGCTAGAATAATTGCACCCATTAGGTTTTCTAAATGGATTTCAAATCTAGTGCCCACTAGAAAGAAAACTGGAGAGGTAAGACTTTGTATTGATCTAAGAAATTTGAATAGAGTCTCCCTCAAAAACCATTACCCCTTACCAAAAATGGATCATATACTACAAAGGGTAGTGGGGGCTTCTAGGACCTCATTGTTAGATGGTTTCTCTGGATTTAATCAAATTTTAGTCCACCCAGATGATCAGGACAAAACTGCCTTTACAACACCTTGGGGAACCTTTAAATATGTCAAAATTCCTTTTGGACTCAAAAATGCAGGGGCCACTTTTCAAAGAGAAATGGACATAGCCTTTGCCAAAGAGATCCATGATTTCTTAGTCATATATCTTGATGATCTCACTGCTTTCTCAAAATTAGACCAAGAATATTTAAAACATCTCAGACAAGTCTTCCTAATTTGCAGAAAATATGGCATATCATTGAACCCAAAGAAATCACGGTTTGGCCTAGAAGAAGGCAAAATCCTAGGTCGCATAATTTCAAATGATGGTATAAGAATTGACCTGGACAAAATTCAAGCTATCCTCCAAGTGCCTCACCCAAGAAACATCAAATAACTACAAGATTTTTTAGGCAAGATCAATTTCCTAAGAAGATTCATTCCCAATTTGGTCGAGCTAATAAGACTGTTGAATAATATGCTGAAGAAAGATTCTAAAGTCAAATGGACAATGGAAGCCAAGAAAGCCTTTGAGGACATCAAAACAACCCTAACAAAAACACTAGTCCTCACAAGCCCCAAGTTTGATAGAGATTTCATGATCTTTTCCTTCGCCTCTCAGCATACTATTGCTACCGTCCTATTGCAAAAAGATGGCTAAGGATGTGAGAAGCCCATTGCATTTTTCAGCAAAGCACTTAGAGATGCCCCTTTGAAGTATCAAATCATGGAAAAACAAGCTTATGCCCTCGTAAAAGCCATCAAGGATTTCAGAATTTATATCTTGTACTCTCATATAATTGCCTATGTTCCGAATGTAGTGGTCAAAGATATTCTTACTCAAGAAGGAATTGAAGGCAAAAGAAGCAAATGGATAGCCAACATTCTAGAGTATGACATTGAAATCAAGCCAACAAAACTCATAAAGGACAAGGGTTAGCCAAATTAATGACTGAAACCAACTTTCAAGCCCTTGACGTCAATGAACTGGATAACGAACAGGAGATGGCGACTCCACAAATCAATCAAGCCTTTTTACAATCCCCTTGGTATGTTGATATATGTTTTGTACTGTTAAACCTATAAGCTCCTCCAGGGTTATCTAGAACGAAAAAGAGATTCTTAAAAATGAAAGCTTCAAAGTTTTGTATCATAGATAATGTGTTGTTTTGGAAAAATCATGAAGGTATTTTTCTTAGTTTCCTAACATTGGATGAAACTCACAAAGTCCTCAAGGAATTTCATGCAGGAGACTGTGGTGGACACTTGTATTGGAAATCAACACCTGATAAAATCCTAAGGGCTGGATTTTATTGGCCCTCCCTGTTTGTTGATGTCAAAAAATTTGTAATATCTTGCCATAAATGCCAAATCTTTGAAGGCAAGAAAAAGTTATTTCCCTTGACCCTCAAACCCATTTCGACTAAAAGGCCATTTCAACAATGGGGTTTAGACTTCATTGGGGAGATCCACCCTTCATCTTCTGGCCAGCATAGATGGATTCTGACAGCCACAGATTACTTTACCAAGTGGATAGAAGCCATCCCTTGTAGGCAAGCCAATGACTCAATCATCATGCAATTCCTAGAGACCAATATCCTATCTAGATTCGGTTGTCTGGAAAAGATAATAATAGAAAATGTAGCTGCCTTTAAATCCAAATGAATGATCAGCTTCTGTCATAGGTACCACATTACCTTGGGCCATTCCACAGCCTATTACCCTCAAGGTAATGGCCTAGAAGAGTCATCTAATAAAAGCCTGATTAATATCATCAAAAAAGTATTGGAGGAGAACAAGAAGAACTGGCATAAGAAGTTAGTAAATGCACTGTGGGCGGACAGATTGACCACAAAAAGGTCCATTGGAACAAGTCCATATGAATTGGTGTATGGTCTAGAGGCTGTTTTCCCCTCCTCTTTAGGAATCCCTGTGATCAAGTTGCTGCAGGAAATACAAGCAGAGCCTAATGATATTCAGAGAAGGATCAATCAAACTATTCACTTACAGCAAACAAGAGAAGAAGTATATCACAGAAGCTAGGTACTACAAGATAAACTCAAGAGGATCTTTGATAAAAGAACAAAAGCTGAAGATTTCTTCATAGGAAACAAAGTGCTGAAGTGGGACTCTAGGAGGGAAGATAAAGGAAAACATGGGAAATTTGATTTTCTTTGGAAAGGAACATTTATTATTCAGGCTGTACAACGTAACAACACCTATTTTTTAAAGAGTTTGGATGGCACAGATACTGAGGAAGGCCCAGTCAATGGGCGAATGCTCAAGCACTATTTTGATTCCCTTTGATCAACATAACACAACTGTATATTTTAGATAAATATTTGTATTTCCAACAGTTTTCATTTACAACAATTAGGTAAGGAACAAGATGCAATAGATTTTGAGAAAAAAGTCAAGGAATTACACCAAGTTTGGTGTATATTTTGAATTTACCACAAGAAATCAAAAGGAAAACTTGAGAAGTATAAAGATGTTGATAAGCACTCCGAGAAACCAGCAAATACAGAGCTGTAATTTCACACAGATCAGCTCACAAAGATTGCATACAGGCTACAAAGGTTCAGATCATTGGTTTCTAGGAGAAGGAAGTTTTGAATTACAACAACCATCTAAGAATAAGGCCATCTGACTTGCTGTTCTTGGCTTTTCACTAGGAAAAGCCATCCCCAAGTGGAGCCACTGTTAGGTTCCTATACCAATAGGTTTCATTTTTCATGATTGACTATGGAAGTGCCAAATATGTTCATCCTTGCATGCTGCAAAGGTTCCATATTTTGATACAAAAAAAGAAAGTTAAAAAAATGTAAAGAGGGTATGCCTTAAAAGAATAATCAAAAGGAAAGAAAATGAATTGGTCAGAAAAAATAGTAAAAATGAACCCCAAACCAAAAGACCAGGAAAGTGGCTAGTCAAAATGCCACTGCTGTCTTATATGCAAGTTCACAATGTGCAAATATTGTTGTTTATCACACTTGATGGATGGCCCAACGGTTCAATCTGGACCATTCCATATTTGAATTTGTTGTTCTAGAATAGAGAATGAATATCTGTCCAAACAGTTTAAGCTGGGAAGATGAGTAGATAGATAGAGAAAATAAGGAGCCCAACTGCTTAATCTGGGCCCTTGGAAGAGATAAGGGTACATTTAGATAGGAGGGCAGTCAAAAGAAAAGAGGACAATCAGGGTTTGCCAGTTCAATTTCACCCAATCCAAAGGAAGAAAAAATGCTAGGTGTATTAGGCTGGGTAGGCAGTTTGAGGTTGCAGAAGCAAGGTTATAATCACTTTTCATCTTGTCAAGAAAGACTCATCTCATCAATGACATTGGCACCATGGAAGTTGTTTGGTTGCATAACTTTGGAAGCATGAATAATTCCCCTTCATTCCCCCAAAGATCACTTACTAACATCCTCTCAAGGACCTTGGGATTTTCCCAATAAGTCCAGTTTCACTTCATTTTATGAGAAATGCTAAGTTGATCTCTGAGCTTACTTAGTGGAAGGAAGCCACATTTCTTGTGTAAAATGATCATTCCATACTCCTTTCACTTCCCTATGCCTAAGTTTTCATTCTATAAACTTAGCATTCATCCATTCAGTTTCAATCCATAAACTCATATTAACCTATAACTCTATTATTTAGCTCCCTTAATCATTTACCCATCCCTATTACACAAAAAACTATATAAAAAAACCCAAAAATATAAATATCCCCACCCCTTGGCACTATAGCCATACAATACAAAGTTAGGGGAATACTAGGTCCATTTGGGGCCTTGGTATTAACCCTTCCACGTCCAAAATACTTAGGATTAATCTAACATTTGGTTAGATTAATAATTATGTTGACCACCCCCCCACACACAAACCATACGATATTAACCCTGCGCATACATTTTATTTGGGTTTAGTTTGATATTTGATTAACGAATAACCATAACCCCAGGTCCGAACATATAGAACCTATATAACCGATGTTTATGCCCCGGATATATTATAAAACATTAAAATATGTGGCGGGTCCCGCATCCAAAGCTGCTCGCCACCCATATCTTCCGTCCGCCGTCCGATCCAGAGCCCTTAATCCAATGGTGGGCAGTAATATCGCATGCCTCGATCTGCCAAAGATTTGTGTCCGGGGGATGGGCAATATTGTTGCCGTACCCCTGCCATGTGTCAATCTCCCAGCGTGATCGGAGCCCCCCCGTGTGTAACCGCCCCACGCCAAAAGCAGTGCGGGGAAAACCAGAAACCACCCGCCACCGGTCCAATGACATCAGGTCCCTGTCAGCATATGACGTCACCTACACGTCGGCCCGCCGCTGCTATGTACCACTGCCACATCACCAACTGACGTCACCACCCCGCCAACGTGTCGTCTGCCATGTCACCATACATGTCGACTGCCACGTCATCTTCTGTACCCACTACGCGCCAAAATACGTCATGCTGACGTCATCCCTAAAAAGTGCCAAAATGTCCCAAATTCAATAAAAAGTCGTGAAAACGAATATTTTGTTCATTTTCTATTGGGCGCCCGCAGACAACGTGCATGCCATTTTACGACGAAATTGCCGCCATCACTCCAGATTACTCGACCAAGCGAGTTCCTCCTGCAAACCCGACCCCTCAGCTTGGCATTGGACCTGCTAATTTCCCTCTGCGCCATTAAAAAACAGGTATTTACCCGCTGGTGACCCATAAACCCTGTTTTTCCGCAGTGTCTCCATTAAAATTGATTGAACATCTGCAAATTCAGACTAAAATGCACTCCATCCCCTGAAATTTCACCTGTAAATTCACTAGGTGACCCTTTGTTCAAGAGAAACCTGACAAACTTGCCCTCATTTGCAAATTCCACCATTAAAATACATTTTAGGCTTGTCTCTGCCGGCAGAGTTTCCAAACTTCCCATGCTAAGTCCCTTTGTCAAAATCCTCTGCATAATTTCGCCCATTTGGGTGCAGTTTAGGGTCAGAGCCTATCAATCCAGTGAATTCATTTAAAATCCTATCTAAATTCTGCCGAATTTGCTCTTTTACCATAAAATTTACACAGTGGGGCCACATCTATATCAAAGTCTAGTCTGCCAGCTCCCTTATAGAGCTTCAGAGGAAATTTTCACCAGTTTGTTGCTGCACAAGTCCTAACTTCAAATACAAACACAGAAAATTTGAAGATGGCCACTCCAGCTGCCTTAAACATTACTCCTCTTAATGCACCTCATAAGGAACTAGAAGCACTACCTTTGGCTGATAGGGACCACCTAATTCAAGACTTGGTGGGTGACAGAAACCACCTCCAGACATTTTTTCAGTTGAGAAACATTTTTTTGAACAAGTGTGATATGTATCGAATATGGGAATCAAACTTGCCCTTTTACTTCCTCCCTTCTGTCAACATTTTCCCTGAAATAATCCACCTCTGTGCTAAAAACTATGAGCCAAATCAAAGAGAAATCAAGTCTCCATCTGGGAGCATCCTCTACCATATAACTCCTGATTTAATCAGCCAAATACTAAACTTCAAGCAAACTCAGCTTCCGGTCCCTCTCTCTATGAAATTCCTGCTTGATGAAGGTCCTAAACTCTCCAGCTCAGAAATAGCCCGAATTGCCAAAGTATACATGAGAGCAGACTGCCAGCCTACAGATCCACCTTCTTTTATCTATGAAAATTTCAATGAAGTGGGCAAGTTATTAGTTGATATGATATCCTATGTGCTCAGTTTCAAAACAAGTGAGCACATTGATGAAACTATTCTGGTCCTGTTGTCTGCATATAGCCCAGGACAGCCCCTGCTGTCAAGTACAATTATGCCAAATTCATCTCCAATAAGATACATGACCAACTAGTGAAACTGGATAGGGAGGGAGTCTTCAAATACTCTTCTTACATCTACCATCTATTCATGTATTATCATCCAGACTGCTTCCAATGCCCCATCAAAATATTGGACTCTAAAGGAGAAAAGAGGTTTGTAATTTTCTGGACCTCAGTCTTTCATGAAGTCCACAATTCCCCCTATTCTTAGTGTGAGTTCATCGACCTTTTTGTCTATCCAGTTTCTTGTCTCCTGAAGAGAAATCCTCCTGCTAGGCTATCCTATGACATGCAGAAAATATTGCATCTTTCAAAGAACTACAAAATAGGTGACTGGTATTTCTACCAGAATCACACTGTCATTAGGGTCTATGGTTGCGAAATTTGTCCCTACAGGATGCCAAGATATGTGCCAATGAGACTATTTGCCTTGGAATATTACAGGCAACTTATTAATTTAGATTTAACTCATTTTCATATTTCCAAGAAAAAGGCTTGGTTGAAATTCAAAGACCAACTAGGCCCCTTTGTCATGAACAAGAAAGAAGGTTGGCAAGATGCTAACCAAATATTTAGGGAGAAACTCAAGTTCAAAAGGGGTTTTTGGTGGGTCCCTTATGACCCAGACGACTTTATCAATGCCAGAAAAATAAAATATAGGCTGTCAGCCTATGAACATTGCAAAATCCCACAAATAGAACAATTTGCTAATCAAGATGAGTGGGTGCAAGGTACACTAGTTGAAGAGTTCACCCAAGAAGAAATAATGGAGAAAAATGTGAAAGATTTGGAAAAAACTCTTGACTTGGATTCTTGTGAGCAGGTGACATTCAAACTACCACAGCAAGTTTGAGAAGGCACATTAATTGCTGCAACTTCACAAGCTGCCCAAGAAAGGTCTACACCAGTGACAGGTACAACAAATGGAAAGGAGGTAATGGATGCAGAGAAAGAAACAGTGACTGAACAACCCACTACCTCAAAAGAGCAGGGTCAAGGGCAAGCCCCTCCACAGTAGACTGAGGCACCACATATTCCAGCATTACAGACTCCCGTTAATGAGGAAAGGGGCAAGAAGTGGGATAGGGAAGAAACTACACCTGCTACTGGCTCAACACAACAGCCAGAGGCCAAAAGGCAAAGAATTGATCCTCAAGTTGAGGAGGAAATAAGTGAATAAGTCATAGGGAGCCCGAGGAGGGAGAGAGAAACTAGCCAACAAACACCTACCAGCTCATTCCAGCAAGAGCAAGGGAGGCAGCATGGTATGGAGGTGTCCCTGAAGGCAGCAAAGCAAACAACCACATGGGATTAAAGGAACCTTCATGGAAATCAAGGCTCAAAATGAGTTGTTAAGAGTACAGTTGTATGATCAATTCCTCAAGGCAACACCCTCCAAACAGCAGAGATTAATGGCAGCTTATGACTTTAAGGAGGAAAAATGATTCTGAGTCATTTTAAGCCTAAGATACCACAATCACAAACAACTGCAGACTATATAAAGACCAACTTAGAGGTCCTTGCCAAGGACATACACCCAATGGACCAAATTGAGCTACACAAGAAAATAGGGGAAATGGTCTATGCCACTCTAGCAGACAAGGCTATGTTGGCCCATCAACTGAAGGAATCATTGAAAAATAGAAACACTCAGTTGGATTTGGAGAGAATGTCTTCCTCGGCCAAAGATAACAGAATAAAGACATTGGAGGAAATCATTGTGGAACTAGGACATGATGCTAAGAAAGGTGCTAAAGGCATCCAGGTCCTCATAAAGAAAAAAGAGGAAGATATGGCTGCACTCAAAAAACAATTGAGGCTGCCTGCAACTATGCACCCTCAAACTCCAGAACTTGTGCAGGAAAAAGAAAGTGAAGACATAATGGATCTGCTCATGAGGATGAATCAAAGAATAAGCCAGATGGAGGAAGAGTTGGAGAGAGCATTGCAAGGCAGGTAGGGAGAGTTGGCCTCCCAGCCACCTCAAACAGCTCCAACTGTTGTCACTGTTCCTCCCACATAAGCAACAGCAATCCCTCCTGTCATTTCAGCATCCACACCAACTACAGATGCTACAGCAGCAGCAACAACAACAATAGCACCAAAATCTAGCATGAGTATGGAAGAAATGATGAAAGTAGTCAAAGAGCTAGAAGTTCAGGTGACAGAGGTGAAAGAGGCCAAAGAAAAGTTGGCCAAGTTGGAGGCAAGCTATGACAAGTCCAAGATGACAGTGGTTGAGAAACAAAGAGAAATAAAAGCCTTGGACAACAAAATAAAGGCCTTAGAGAAAGAGCTTACTTTAGACAAAACTTTAGCTGAAATCAAGAAGATTTTGTGGGCCAAAATTGGCCAATCAATCACTAACCAATGGTGTTCCATTCAGGCCATACATGAACAAATAGAATTGATAGGCCTAGCTCAATTTGAGACTCAAAGGGCTAG
Organism: Pinus taeda; assembly: GCA_000404065.3. Classification (NCBI taxonomy): domain Eukaryota; kingdom Viridiplantae; phylum Streptophyta; class Pinopsida; order Pinales; family Pinaceae; genus Pinus; species Pinus taeda. The sequence goes on along the minus strand of APFE030690062.1, from coordinate 101,952 downwards.
AGTAGCATTGGGAAATATGCCTGAGCAGGCCAATAAAATGATTCACTTCCTAAACACTCATACCAAAGAGGAGTTGGCAGCATTAGATATCAGTAGCAGGACAGATACTATTTTGAAAGAAAAAAAGGTGCTGACCCTAAGAAATTTTGTGCAGACTCTAGAAAGAAAGTGCCAGGAAATGCAGGCAAAAATAAATGACTTCAAGCTAAAAATGACAGCATTGCAGAGTAGAGGATTACCCAGCCTATTGACTGGTGCTGGAAAACTACTGACTTGTGAACAGTATACTACCAGAATGAATAACTATGTTTCCAATCAGATTACAACATCCTCAAGTACCTCAAAAGAAACAGGGCCTCCCTCTGGACAGACTCTTTATGACAAGTTAGAGAATCTATTTTACATTGAACATGAGATAAATCACCTGTTTGAGGTCCAGCCCAACTTTTATAGATACACTGAAACCGATGAAACACTCATAAAGATACTAAGACATCAACTACCTCCATAGGATTGGTGGCAAGCAATGCTAGAAATTCTACCCAGGCAATTTGATTTATGTTCCCTTTTGATCGGTTACAGATTTTTGATTAGCTATAGGTCAGCAAATTTGGATACACAGGCCACCTGTCAAACAGTAAAAACAACAGAAGGAAAGGGTCAAATTATGACTGCAGCTCATTAATAAAAGACCAAGTATGGACAACAAGACAACAAAAGCAAGATCTGCAGATTAAATATGCAGCTCTTGCCATCTCATTCAGTCCAGAAAGTCAAATATCTCTGACAAATTGGACAGCTATGCACACCAACAATTACTGTAGCATTTATTTCCCTCATTTACTTCTTTTGAAGAGTTGGTAAAGAAAGTTATTGCATGAAGACTTATCTGAAAAATATTTTGTATCTCATTTTTGTATAAATACCTCCCCATAGAATGTATTAGGGGTTGGTGATTTTCTCTCTGGACTGCGCTGTAACTTCTAAGAGTCTTTAATACAAATGGATGTTGAAGTTCACTGTTTTTGGACCATATGAAGGTGGATTTGATGTTCTGGGACCTACTACAGAATTCATGTGTTTTTCTATGGATCAATAAGTTGCTCTAACCTGTATTTGTGATTTCTGTGTTTGCAAAATTCATATATGTTCATAATTTTAGTAACAGAGGAAAAGAATATCCCAGAATTTGTTTAAATACACTATGTGTTCAATCTCTGCTATTAACTATGTTTTCTTCAGAATTAGTCATAAATAGGAATTCTTAGTTGCTCATATTTTCACTAATTCTTTCATTTTGAATACTACTTAGGAATTCTTAACTGCTCCTAGATAATATTCAACCACCTTCCCTCTACCAGCATAATGAAAGATTCTTAATTGCCTCTCATTCCCTGACCTCACTCCATCAATTTCCTGATTTTAAAATTGTCCCTAGATTGATTATCTTGCTTTGTAGCATTGCCTTTTATAAGAGAAAACATTGTCAGTTGTTCACTTTCATTGACTCCATTGCCTAATGGAATAAAATGTTTTACACTTGCAGCCCAGCTCTGTTTGAAATCACCATCCAACAAACTTAAATCAAAACCATGTTCATCATAACTAGCCTAAAATACTCCAAAACAAAGCTAAATTACAAAGAGAGAGCCCTCTCTGGTTACAGGTAGGCTAGGACCTGTAGCTAAAAGATTGGTTAGTCGTTACCTCGGCCATATTCCCTTCAGGAGGCAGGGAACAACCTGAGTGATAACACTATCTCTACGTAGTGGAGAAGCCATGGCCTTTTACAATACTGTCCAAGCTCTCTCTAAGATAGTCTTATTAGAAGCTTGGTTGACCAAAAGCATCTACAATGAGTTATGAGGTGCTATTTATAGAAAAGGGTGGGGTGACCCTTAACATTCCCCTTTGAGATCGTTCATCTACCTTCATGACTCTTCAACTACTCTATGACTATTACATTCAACTATCGACACTTGAAATTCCACTTGACAAGACGTTACATTACAATGAACATGTGCCCATGTGAGACAAAATGGATTGAGCACACCATGCAATGCATCACTGACACTCAGACTGTTGTGGTGAGACCAACTCTTTGACATGCTTGTGATGGTGAAAGGTGATGAGCTGATGTGAAGCTTGGCTATCTGTGCTGGTGTCCATGTGCTCAATGGTGACATCTTGATGAAGCGAACTCTTGCCTTCGTTGCATCCAGGTGCACTGATATGGCTCCTGTGTCCAACTCGTCTAATAGCATGTGCATGGTCTTCCTGGTGTGACTAGACCATAAACATGTTAATGGATAGTGTCTACGCTTATCTCCAAGCATGTGCTAGTGGCCGTGCACATAAACTTGTTGAGGTACATGTCTAGCTCTAGAGGGACTTCTTGTCTTCGCCTCCGTGAGTGTATCAAATGGGTGGGATCACATGCATGTGCACAATTACATGCATGTTGCTGCATTCACTTACATGTGATCAACCACACTGCTCACCTTGTCTTCTCCATGCCAACTGTTGGGATGGATCTATAACTTGTATGTGCATAGTTTTATCTGCGAGTGCATGTTACACCCCCTATTCCTACTACAACTCATTCTCTCATATATGCAGATCCTATTCTTCCTTGAGTTGTTGCTTTAGCACATCCAACTCCTTCTTTTTTCTATTCTTTTCCTTCACATGATCTTCATGTCATGTCGTTACCTCATAGCCTGAGTCTCCAAAGTTTCTTTCATCACAAGTGGATCTGCTTGAGATTTAAACTTTGTTCTGCCTCTGTGTTGTCAACAATGTTCCTCTTGCATTCGTTGCATCAGGGATGTTGCCTTCAACTATTGTTGATGGTGCTACTTCATCTGATGTTGCTTCCATCATATCTTGATGTCCTTGTCTACGAACAATTTGTTGTCTTTGTGGGTAGGCGAGTTCATAAACACTTGATCAACTACATCCCCAAGTGTGCTCTGAACAGTGTATTCTACTCTTCTCTCCTAGAAACCATTGTACCTATGCTACTGAGAGACAGATGAACACCTGTGATACCTGGAGACATGGAAACACTCATTGCAAGAAATCTGTCAGTTGAAAACCAAAACAAACTTGAGAACTGACTTGCAATATACCTGTGTGACTAATCATGAAGGTTGCACAATTTTCATTGGGAGGTTGGAAGACTGAATGCCAAAACTGCATAAGGCACAGTTTGGCCTGTTAGGAGGCTGACTGACTAATGGAACTATGCAACACACAGTTCAACTTGTCTTGCTATGGACTAAAACCATGTAATGCAGAATTTAAATCAACAGTGACATGCAACTAGCAGACTGCATTGCACATCTTTTGGGGCCAACAAGACACCACCTCCAAGAATTACGTAGCTTGAGGGCTAGTGCCTGACAAGATTTGCTCAATTTTTGGAGGGAAGGCAGGGCCTTTGCTTCCAGAAATGCGTAGTGCTAGCCGGGTAAGGCACGGTCTGGGCCAAGGCAGCCCAGTCAGGATAGGGGCAACTGAAAATATGAGAAGTGTGAACAGATGAAGATATGAGTGAAAATAAGAGTGAATGATCATTCATGCAAGCAAGAAGTTTAGGATTCAGAGAATGGGAAAGCATGCAAGTGTATGAAGTGAGTCGCTCCAATGACGCCCGTCCGTGAAAAAATAGTTCCATCAATGCGACATCAGTGAGATGTAAATGTAAACTAAAAAAATGCTAGTACAAGCTAGTATGCATGTAGACAACAACAAGTGCTCACTGAAATTGAGCAGACAACACTCACTCAAAGCAAGCTAGTATGCATGTAGACAACAACAAGTTCTCACTGAAATTGAGCAGAAAACACTCACTCAAAGCAAAACACAAAAAGTAAAAGAAACGTAGGGCAAGTCATTAACATTGAGCTTACCCCAAGACAACTAAGCGGAATGTGTCGATGACTCCTAGATGCAATGTGGGATGCCGGAGCTGCAAAGTCAATGTGAGGAATGAGCTCTGTAGTATCCATTTGATGATTTTTTATAAGATTGAGGTTGTGACATGCATGCCACAAATATAGGGAAAGAAACACTTGGTGGGAGGTTTCTGAGATGATCCTTGCATGTAACCTCCAACTGATAAAAATAGATCCCTAAATCAAGGGATGCCTTTGCATGTTGCCTTAGGAGGATCAACCCATTCATGAAAATCAGTTTTTCTTTGTCGCGGAGGGAACCAGTCAACTTAACTATGTTATAGACATATTTGGGCGCTGCAACCACAATCTTATATGTCCATAAACCAAGGTCTCTTTAACCCCTAAAAGTGTTGTTTCATACCGTAAAGGATCATGGTCAACTGATTACATCATTCCCCAGAAGTTCCACCTGAAAAACCACTCAGAAATGGCCAAAATTGTACCATACTAACTGCTCCACTGCTACGGTGTGATGCATACTGACTCCTACACTAGCCAGGTGTCATGCATATTGAAGAGGCCTTTTATGGGGTGCGATGAGTGAGAATGGACAAATGTCTGAGACAATTTGCTAAGTGGATACTCAGGGAATCTTCTAGAAACTTCTCCTATGACACTTGCCTCTCTGAGTTCGCCCAGGGATGAGTAAGAGATCCAAGAAATCTCCAAGTGGAACAAAGAACAACAAGTGGAGTGACACTAATAAAAAACCCAGAGATGACTCACACCCTTGCAGACATCTATAAATGGATCCCTCATCTGAGAGATCTGGAGGCTGGAATTTTGTAATTTGTAAGGAAGTGTTGATAGTTTGTCTTTGAGAAGGAACCTTGTATTGTTGGGTGATCTTGCATTTTCATGAGGTGAAGAGGGCTTTAATGCTGGGAGGATGATGCTGGATTAGACAGCTGGGTTGTAATTCTCCTGTCTATTTTAATAAAGTTCTTTGAGTTTTCCTTCATACAATCGTGTATTTGTGAATGTTGTTATTTGTGAATGCCATTGTATGTTCATTGTATTTCTGATTCTACAATGCTTATGATATAATAAATCGAGATGCTTTGAAGGTGTTTTGTTACTTTGTCTCTATAGGTATTCTCTAAGCGGGATAAGTAGGAAAGGAGTTGCAAACTCTGTCGAGGGGGAGAGAGTTCAAGCAAGGAGTCAAGCGGAAGATCTAGGTTGGTTCCTTTACCTCTCTCTTATCTATCATACATAGAGGAAATTCCAAATTTCTTTGATTGTTTGTTTCTAGGATAGCTACCAATCCTAGAGGGCTAGCAGATTGAAAAGACACTAGTTTTCCCGGAAACAAAATGGTGTCTCCGCAGGGCAGCGAATATTTTATTTGTTTGTTGTTGTTGTTTGCTTTATAAACTATATACTAAGCTTGAAGTTAGCTAGATATCCTTCGAACTCCTCTTGCTCTGCAATTGCAAAGTAGATGAATGCTACTTCAGTCAATCTCTGGTTTAGTTTATGAGTTGAACATCTGACTTACAAGCATTCTAGATTCCCTTTTGGTATCTCAGTCACCTCTCAAGATCATACCCCTATACTTTTCTCTTTACTGTCCATCATAGCTCACCTTAACTCACTGAAATCAGCTGCAAATTTGAGCCAAAACCCATCTCAGTTGTGCTCCCTAGCACATCCCACTCAAAACCAGTATGCATCACACATCCCAAGTGTAGTAGGTGTGATGCATCCCTATTTTTGTGAAGCACGGGTGCGATGACTAAGTAATCCTATTTCTTTCCCTAAAATTTGGGGTTTTTTGTCTTTGTTTTTAGCTCTGTTTAGCTGTTTTTTGCTGCTTATGAACATCATTGCTAAAGCCTACTTGCATTACATTGTTCAGCCTCTATTGATAAGGATTAATACTTTTTTTTACGTATATGTCCATCATTTACAACCCTTTGTCGAAAAGTGACTTAAATCGATCTGTCGTTTTGGTGCAAAAAGTGTCGTAATTGTCAATTTTGCGTCAAAAAGAGAAGTGTTGTTGAGTCTTCCTTCTCTAGGTAGTTGATTGAACTTTTGACTTGTATTTGACTTGATTTGTTGTTATTCAAAGTTTTTAAATCATTTTCTATTTGAAATTGAAAAGTGTCATTTAGTCTTCCTTTCCATTTTGAAAAGAAATTGTCGAAATGTCGCTTTGAGTGAAATGTTTCAGATCTATACTTAGTTGTCTTTTTTGGCATTCCTCACATTAAGGGAGTGAAAAAAAAAATACATGCATTTGCATTTGCATTTAGACTGTGTGTGAAAGATGATTTAGGAAAAGTGCATTTAGTATGTGCTCTTTTCTCTTTGTTTGAAAGAACCATAATATTCTTTCCTTAGTAGCTACGATTTTCATTGCTAAAAGTAAACAATGATTGTTTATCATTGTAGATTGCATTTAGGAATTTTACATCTACATCACGCAGTGAACCATTGAAACGCAAACTTCTAAGAAAGATCAACTCTAAAATAAATTTCAATGAACTTAACAATGCTTTGGAACCTAACGCAACACATTTAGAGGTCTAGTCTAGAGACGTGCTTTGGCGTCGTAAAATCTAGTAACTATCGTTTTCATCAAAGGTTGGGTGATTCCTCCTCTTTGATATGACAAGTGCCAACATGGACTTGTGCTCCCCGTACCATCAAGTAAATATTGGGAGACCACAATAGGCTTATATAGTTTATGAATAGGAAGCCGTGTCTGCCACCCTATCAATCACAATGCACTAAACACAACATTTGGGAAGATTGACTACCGTACATAAGTCCTTGGTAATTTCTCTTTAATTTATCACCAAGGTGTATATTGCAGTTTTGCAATTGGTTTGGTAATCCCTCTGTCTAGATTTCCAGTGTAGTAACTTTCGTTCCTTTTCGACTCCTTAAAAGAAAAGGTCCATCTGAGAACTTGTCACTTCAGGTTCATCAAAAATCGAAGGGGACTAGAGTCATCTTTAGCTTTTTCTCAACTCTTAAAAACTAAAAAAGAAAAGTTGTGTCAAATCATCATTAAAATTTATTAAATTCAAAATAACAACATTTTCCCTTTAATTTTGAGTTGATCAAGTAATCCGTAATTGTGGAATAAAGTCAATTGAAACCCCATCGTTCGTGGAGACTAGCGAGTCAACTATCTTTGATTCCGGAAAGGAAGCCATTCTGAGCAAAAACGGTCTCGCTTGACTGAGTCCAATTCACCTGATTTATTTGACACTTGTGTTTCAACATCATCAAAGACTACAGTTACTCCGATCATTTATGGTACAACTGCCTTTACAGGAAACGTTCCGCAGTTACAAGAGGACATTAGAACTAATCCTAGTGTAACAGTAGACACTTCTATAGATGAAATAACTCCAGCTAGAGCTGATCTAGAGACTGAAGTCCACTTACCTAAACATCTGGAAGTTGAGTCCCAGAATTAAGAAGGTTTCACCCCTCCAGTATCTGTCACTGCAGAAGCTATACCTTCTTCAACTCCATAAATATTTTATGGACTTGACGGTCTCCCTCTTCCACCAAGACTGATTGCTATAGAGGAGATAGTAGATGATATTCCCTCCAATACCCCATTACATTTTGGGACTAGGATTCATCTGTATCCTTCTACTCCTGAAGCTAGTTCTTTTAATCATCCTTCATTGCAAGTTCCTGTCGAATCGCCAGGAAATCTTTTGGATAGACTAAACATGTATGAGCAACCATCAACTTCTAGGATTGTATGATTTGATATAGCTACAACAAAGCTTCCTACTACCATTCATACATTATTTATTGGTATACCATCTCTCCCAACTAGTTATCAATCACTAGCTGGAGTCCACTCAGGGACTGTTTCAACGACATGGTTTGTTCCTGTTTGTTCATCCGGAATCCCATCTAGTATTTCTTATGTTGAAACTCAACAAATTTATCTTGCATGCCATTATCAATTTGGGTACACTAGTCTTTAAAGACTGATATATCCTTTGAACACTGGATTGCTGCCATATGGAGGGCAGTATGTTTTTTCATTGTTCCCTCTTGGGGAACAACCATATGAGATTTAACAACAAAATCAAGGCCAAAATGGAATTACATCTAGCGGTTGGGTACCAATACTATTGCAACAACCAAGGGTTGTATATTCAATGCAACCAATCCAACCTGTGTCGAATATTCGCACTACACCTGCTATTGTGACTGTGCCGCAGGTACAAGCACTCCCTGTTGTATGTCAACCTCAAGTTTCTCAGGTTGCAATACAACAACCTCTTGTCTCTATGGCTCAATCAAAACCTTAGGTTAGTGCTTCCATACCTGGAATGACTAAGGCTCAAACGGGTATTATCACCCCACATATTGGTCAGTCTTCTAGTATTGGGCAACAAAAAATGGTCCAACAACCATGGCTGGTACAATATCAACAACCACAATCCCAGCAAACCTACTAAGGACTTGAGCAACAAGGCTTTGTAGGTAATGGACAACTGCATTTTTAAAACGGTTATCGACAACCATACTATACTGGTTATGTCCAACAAACTTATCAAAGTTACCAGCATCAGATACATTATGCTGATATGCAAAGAACTACTGCTCAGGCGATTCCATCTTATCCTGGGTATGCTTCACCTAACCTAGATCAGTAATTGCCTTGTGTAACAACTCTGGAATTACCAGATTTGAACTGTCTGAAAAATGATCTAATTGCATGCGCCCCTTGGTGGCCAGCGATTCCTCATAAAATTCCATCCGATATTCCTAAATTCAATGGAAATCTAGGTGAATATCGATCAAATCACGTAATGAATTTTCATTTCTGGTGCTCATCTAACACCCTAAATGATGACTCTATTAGGCTTCAGCTTTTTCAGAGAACGCTAACTGGTCCAATAGTGAAATGGTATATTGAATTTCCTAGAGCTTTGTTTGATAACTTCAACACCCTTGCCACTACTTTTCTAACCCACTTTCAGTTACCCATAAGGTACGAAATAGGAACGGAACTCCTTACCAACTTTAAAAGGACAACATCCACTCACATGTCTGATCATATTCATGAGTGATGACATCGTTGAAGAATGGTAACGACGTATGTTCCTGATCAGCTTTTAGCTGAGTGGTTTATTAAGTCTTTATTACCATCTATAACTGAGGATGTAGCAAAAGGAGGTGTTGTCACTGAAGATCAAGTCATTTCTCATGCCCAGTATTTAGACTTGATCTACACTCAGTTTGGCACACTCTACAACTAAATTCCTGATGCTCCCAGACCAGAATTTTCCATTCCTCCTCCTCCTAAATCGAATAGGGACTCTCATGCCGGTGATGGCATGATCAGTACCTCAAGCATGCAAATCGCAAGGCTCCATCTGGTAAAGCCCTTGCAGTTTCTAGTCAAAAAGAAAATGGTAAACCTCTTGCCTCGGAGATTAATGCTGTGTCATCTAACAAAGGCAAGAATCCAAAGCAACTAGGGGGCAAGAAGAAAGGGAAAAATAATAAGAAGAAACATGAGAATTCAGATCCTAAAAAATATTTTGAAAAACCTATTGGGCAAAAGAAACCTCATTATCCATGTTACATATGTAACGATGAGCATTTCATGAAAGATTGTCCACATCGAGCGGAGGTTGCGAAATTTTTAAAAATTTCAAGTACCTCAATAGTGTTGATTGATCTGTTTCCAAACCCATAAACCAATCTGATTACTATCGATCATGCTTCCACATCACAAGGGCTTATGCTATCCATCTCGAAACAACAAGATGATGATTTGATATCAGCAAGGAACAAAGATTATGGGAATCCACAGTCGTCAAACAACAAGGCTATAGATCAACCCAGTAGTTCAACAACAACTTTACCAGAAGTTGTTCCGCCCATCATTCTTGAATTAACTATTAAGCTTCCAAAGGGAGTAGTGCATAAATCAACATTTAATCTTCATGCTCAAGTAGTACAGAATTATAATATAGTGGAGGATCTAGCTCAATCGCCATCCGCTATGTCAACCCTTGAGGTACTGTAGAATTTCCCCTCCCAATAGCAGGCTTTGTTATCAACAATAGGTGGGATTGATCCAACAGATTCCAATCTTGTGGCCTTTAACCATAAAGGATATGAACCTCAGTTACCGGACCAACTCGCTTTCCTTATCCAGGGAAAAGTCGTCAATAAAACTGTTCATCGAATAATCATTGATGAGGGGGAATCTACCTGCATTATGTCAATGAGTTGCTGGAAAACTTTAGGTTCACCACTCTTGTCGGGATCATCAACGACATTAAAAGCATTTGATGGAAGAACATACACTCCATATGGGATTTTAAGTAAGTTGCAAGTTAAACTAGGGAGCAAGACAATAGAAATTGAGGTCAAAGTCATTGATGGAAACCTTGACTACAATATCTTGCTGAGAAGGCCCTGGATTTATGCTATGGCTGCTGTAGTGTCAACATATTTTAGAAAGATTGCATTTCCCTTCCAAGGTGGAATTACAATCGTTGACCAACTAACCCCTTTCCCCAATAGTTCACAAGCTATTGGAAGCATTCCATTGATCTATGGAAGTTCTCAATCGCTTCAAAATGTCAGAGTAGGTCTCCTAAAATACCCTTCCTTAATGGCTACTTTTTCCCTCCTGCCTCCAAGTGATCTGGCGGAAGTGGCCACAATGGAAACCTGTCATATGATCTCTTCTACATCGTTTAAGATAAAGAAGAACTCTAACCATGTTGATAGTGTGGATCATCACAAGGGGTTACCCCCAAGACCTATAGAATCCTTGTAGCAATCAATTTTCTGGGCCTGGGTGGCAAACCCAAATCAACACTCAACGAGTGTTTAATAGATAGGTCTCTAGAGTGTGGTACCTCTTCTTATCCTTGGTTTCGTATACATTCTACAGACGAAGGAATAATTCAATCAATGATGATAGGAGAGACGTTGTGGGAAGATTACCACCATTGTTCCCAACTTCAAGATAACAATGAAGATTATTCAAGTGACCTTAATCATCCTTCACTTTTTATTTTTTATCAAATACTGTAAATACAATGGATTCCGAGCAAAATCTATCTAATATTGAAGAAACTACCGCCATTAATATCTCGACCAAACCTATTGTTGTAAAGAATATTCATGTTGGAAAATCTTGTTCTCCTTCAGAACTGGAAATATATTACGCTCTCTTTCACGAATTCAGAGATGTCTTTGCATGGTCATATGAAGAAATTCCAGGCATTGACTTGAGAATCATTGAACATGAAATCAAGATGTATCTAGATGTCAAACCTGTACGACAACGGCTTCGACCTTTTCACCCGAGGAAAGCCGCTGCCATTAAGGCAGAAATTGAAAAACGTCTGCATGATGGTTTCATTTACCCTGTTCCTCTAACTGATTGGGTATCGAACATTGTTCCTGTGATGAAAAAGCAAGGAAGCATTAGAGTGTGTGTCGATTATAGGGATGTAAATCAAGCATGTCTGAAAGACAACTACCCTACACCCTTCATCGACTAGATAATTTATGAATGTGCCAGATACGAAATCTTTTCATTCATGGATGGATTTTCCGAATACAATCAAATCAATATCCACCCATAGGACCAGTCGAAGACTGCATTTATATGTCCATGGGGCACATTTGCATACCGTAAACTACCTTTCAGTTTTAAGAATGCAAGGGAAACTTTTCAGAGGGCAATGAACTACGCCTTCCATGACATCAAGCACATTGTTCAACTATATCTTGACGACCTACCGACTCATTCGCAAAAGCAAACTAATCACCCACAGCACTTGAGAGCCATATTTCTATGTTGCCGACACTACAAGATATGACTCAATCTACATAAGTGTGTGTTTTGGTTCTGGTCGATTACTTGGTTTCTTAGTTTCTAAGGACGAAATTTGGCTCGACCCATTTAAGGTTAAGCAAATCCTCGACATGCCTCCACCTTCAAATTTCCTTCAGATTCAGAAACTCCAAGGGAAAGCTAACTTTCTAAGGAGGTTCATTCCACATTATGCCGAACTCGCTAAAGGTTATATGTGTCTTCTGAAAAAAGGAGTACCCTTCCACTGGGATCAGGTTGCGCAGGCTTCCTTTGATGTTTTAAAAGGTTCCCTGGTAAAAGCATCATTAACGTACGCTCCTGACTATCAAAAAGACTTTAACCTGTATTTCGTCGTTACAGATACAACCATTGCCATGGTTTTAGTGCAAGAAGAAAATGCAATAGAACATCCCGTATATTATTTAAGCCGCAATCTAAATGATATAGAAAGCAATTACTCCTATGTCGAAAAGCTGGCTTTAGCAGCAGTTCAAGGAGTATAGAGATTTCGACACTATATTCTCTTTCGCAAAACTACCATTATGTTATATTGTAACCCTATGACCTACATTATGTCACATCAATTAGTAGTGGAAAATATTCCAAATGAATAGCCATTTTGCAAGAGTTTGATCTAGAATTCACCAAATCCAAATCAAAGAAATCTCTCATCTTCGCGGAGTTACTTTGTGACCTCCCATCGTCATCCAACAATTTAACATTTAAAGCATCAATCATGGATGAGACTCTGTTTCTGATATCATCAAGTGATCGGTGGCATGGAGATATACTAGTCTATCTCCAAACTGAAACTTTTAGCCCTAATACCTCTCACTCTGAAAAATGGTGTATTCGATACCAAGCCAAAGACTACATGATCATCGGTGATGTACTTTACCGTCGTGGTGTTGATACAGTTCTACGAAGATGCCTCACGCATGAGGAGGCCGAAAAAACCCTAAATGACTGTCATTCAGGTGCATGTGGGGGGCATCTATCTGGTTACGCTACTGCACAAAAAATCTAACAAGAGGGTTACTTCTAGCCCACTATATTCAAATATTACATAACTGTAGTCAGAAGTTTCCATGCTTGTCAGATTTTTGATCGCAAAACCAAATTACCACCTGCACCACTGCATCTAGTAATTGCTATTGGGCCATTCACTAAATGGGGCATAGATTTCATGACATGTAACCCCACCTCAACTGGGGGGAATGGGTATATTATAGTCACTGTTGACTATTTTACAAAATGTGCCAAGGTGATGCCTACATTAAACAACAACGGCGAAATGGCTACGCTTTTCTTTTTTAATCATGTAGTCTTTAGATTTGGTGTTCCACAGGCTATAGTCACAAATCATGGATCGCATTTTCGCAATCACATGATGGTTGAATTGACTGCCAAATTAGTACTATCCCATGATAGTTCTACTCCATATTATCCACAAGCTAATGGATAGGTTGAGGCAATCAAGAAAGTCCTTAAGTGCATGCTGTAGAGAATAGTCCACCGAATCTCTCGAAATCGATTGGTGTAATTTGATGGGGAAAACCACTCTAGAGCTCCAAATCCCAAATTTGGAATAGAATGATAAAAATGAAAGATAAAACTACTTTTATGATTACTATTCACATACTTCAAGAAAAATATTAGTTTTAACTCATTTTTCATACATATATATGTATTTCTAATCAGTTTGATGGAGTGATTGAGCAGGTTGAACGACCGATGAAAGAATATGATGTGCTAAACAACGAATTAAACATTTTTAACACAAAATGAGCAATGTTATCACATGGTTCAAGCTCATTAAAAAATAAACCTACCACTGAGCATATGTTCCCCCAAAGTTCAAGCTCGTTAAAAAATGAACCCACCTTCAGTAATAACCGTTGTGATTGCCATAATATTAGCCCTTTTGAGTCTTGGTTGTGTTCCTTCCATTACCTCCATTCTCTTGGCCGATCATACGCTTCCACTTGATTGTTTACGTTTTTGAGGAAGAGCTACAATAAGTGGTCCTATTAGCCACCCTCTTCACATCACTATTTTCTGAGAAGTTCCAAGCTTACCCAGAACCAGTTGCTTCCCTAAACACCACTCGTTCCTAAAAAAAAACAAGTATACTTTAAACTCTTTTTAGACTTGTTAAATATGGAAAGATTGTCGAGCTATTAGCCTCTCCAGCTCACTAAAGTGATTGGAAGTGACATCCCTCTTGTATATTTTAATCTTTTTTGGACCCGAGGGATTATCTAATGAAAAATTTCTTGCGCTTGTCTTTTTCGGCTCGTTAAAGTGATCGGAAAAGTCATCCCTTTTGTATTATTTTATCCTTTTTCGGACTTAAGGGACTATGCCACAAAAAAGAACTACTGGAGTTTCCTTTTCATCCCTTTTCAAACTCTCTAAACATGAAAAGGATCGAGTTATCCTTGTCGTTAAACTTGTTAAAACAATAGCGACAAACTTGTCCACCCAGACAAGAACGAGTTTCACTGTCTCTAGGCTCGCTAAAACATAGCAACAGGTTTGCCCAAAGGGAAAATTATAGAACAAGCATATGTTATCCTCCTTAAACTTGAAAAGAATAAAGAGGTACTAGTTAGTAATCACTGGGGAAAAAGGGAAGAAAACTTAAAAAAAATTATTGGTAGCAGGTCGCTCTTGAACATGACACTTTAAATCCATCACCATGATTGAGTCAGGTTGGGTTATTTTGTTCACCGGTCATATCACCATTGGTCCTCCATACCATCCATATTTTGGGGTTAATGCTACCAATCCATCTCAGTGTCACTGATATGTTCAAGGGAAGTCATTTAGAGAATTCACCATCCAGTTAATGTCTCATCACTGCAATACCTTCACCCTCCATTTTTCATGGTCGCCATTCCTGAACCTTGTATCGTCAGATCATTTTTCACCTCCAGAAAACCATTTGCTTTGTTTCATGTCATTGATGTGGGATACATTAAGGCCCTCCTATGACGGGTCACTTCTTGTCGACATCAGCTCATTATCGAAGAAGTTGACTTAGAAACAACCCTTTCAATACTTTGAAGCTTGCATGCCTTAATGGCAAGTTTCTCACTTCTGGTGACAGGTTTAAATCAATGGCCTTTGACCAAAATATTTTGCATGGTGTTTGACATCAGATCATATATTCAGACCACGTGAATTCTACTATAGTACCTTGAGGGTCATTGTCATTATTGGTGATTCCTCTCGTGTCCGTTAACAACTTACATTATTGACTGGTAATCAGGTGATGTCTATCCATGTTCAACTTCAGGACATCTTTTCACATGGATTGACTTGTGCATTGGGTGAAGATTGAACGAGTTTGAAGACCTTGGATCTAGTTTCATCCATCTGGGTTGTGATATATTGAGGGTTATAAAGACATCAAATGTACACAGAAGATGCACAGATGATCATCCAAGTTAAGGGATGATGACTCTACATATAAAAATTCACCAGTCTGCAACTACAGATGGTTATCTGTTCTATGTACATGAAAATGAATTTATAAAGCTAAGCATGGGAATTCCCACCTCAGCTAGATCATGGAAAATTATATTGTGATGATGTATTATATTGTATCTTATATAGGTCACCTTCCAGGTTGAATACCTCGGATCCTCATGATAAAGCATTTCACCCGACATCAAAATATTTATGACTTCATGCTTTAGGGGGCAATTGTTATAGACATATTTGGGCACTGCAACCCCAATCTTATATGTCGATAAAGCAAGGGCTCTTTAATCCCTAAAAGTGTTGTTTCATACCATAAAGGATCATGGTCAACTGATTACATCATTCCCCATAAGTTCCACCTGAAAAGCCACTCAGAAGTGGCCAAAACTGGACCATACTGACTGCTCCACTGCCAGGGTGCGATGTATACTGACTCCTACACTAGCCAGGTGTGATGCATACTGAAGAGGCCTTCTGTGGGGTGAGATGAGCAAGAATGGACAAATGTCTGAGACAGTTTACTAAGTGGATACTTAGGGAATATTCTAGAAACTTCTCCTATGACACTTGCCTCTCTGAATTCACCCAAGGATGAGTAAGAGATCCAAGAAATCTCCAAGTAGAACCAAGAACAACAAGTGGAATGACACTAATAAAAAACCCAGAGATGACTCACACCCTTGCAGACATCTATAAATGGATCCCTCATCTGAGAGATCTGGAGGCTGGAATTTTGTAATTTGTAAGGAAGTGCTGATAGTTTGTCTTTGAGAAGGAAAATTGTATTGTTGGGTGATCTTTATTTTCGTGAGGTGAAGAGGGCTTTAATGTTAGGAGGATGATGCTAGATTAGACAGCTGGATTGTAATTCTCCCTTCTATTTCAATAAAGTTCTTTGAGTTTTTCTCCATACAATCGTGTATTTGTGAATGCTGTTATTTGTGAATGCCAATGTATGTTCATTGTATTTATGATTCTACAATGCTTATGATATAATAGATTGAGATGCTTTGATAGTGTTTTGTTAATTTGTCTCTACATGTATTATTTAAGCGGGATAAGTAGGAAAGGAGTTGCAAGCTTTGTCGAGGGGGTGAGAGTTCAAGAAAGGTGTTAAGCAGAAGATACAGGTTTGTTCCTTTGCCTCTCTCTTATCTATCATACATAGAGGAAATTCCAAATTGCTTTGATTGTTTGTTTCTAGGATAGCTGCTAATCCTAGAGGGCTAGCAGATCGAAAAGACACTAGTTTTCCTGGAAACAAACTGCACATGCAATAGCCTACTCAACTATTGGGAGAAAATGCACATTTCTGGGAGGGAGCTGGGCTAGTTGCCCAGGAGATTTATATGATTTCTGGGCAAAGTAGCTGACTGCTGCCCAGGATTGTGCAATTCTTTACTTGAGCAGCCCTATTGGGAAGAATTGCGCAATTTTCTCACTGAAGCTTGACTAGAATATTTGTGCAATTCTGGAGCCTAGCAAGCTTCCAGACAAAATTACGTAATTTCTATAGGGAAGGCTGGTTTCTGTCTAGAATTACGCAATTTCTTTAGGGATCTTCTCAGCCTACAGCTAGACCAAGTCTGAGAGAACAACTTATTAGGGGAATGGAACAAGCTCTGATGGACAGGCTATCATTCTACAAGAAAATCACTGAAGCTTGTGTACTTGACAAAGCAAGACATGTTGATGTGAAAGGTTGGTAGGGAGGCTCGAAAATGAAAGCTAAGGCAAAATTTTGGAGGGTGGTTGTAGCCGCTACAACAACATGCAATTTTATTCTATTCCTACATGCTCCTATCCTACTCAAAACTTTGAAAGAAGACTTTAAGTAAAGAGTTTGACTTAGTGATAGTAGAGATCTAGAGGATCTTCTTTTTGTTGCTTCCTTTCTTCTTATTTCACCACTTGACTCATGTAAGCTTCTTCCCTCTTTATTTTTTTATTGTTGTCCTTATTTAGTTTAGGACAATTCCTTTTGTAGTGTCCATATTCTTGGCATCCATAGCATTGGATTTTTGACATATCTTTGTTATTTGTTCTTCCTGGACCAAATTTTCCAAATTTTCCCTTTCTTTTGGCCATGGTAGCAAATTATTGGTCCTTTGATCCCAAATCTTCCTTTTCTTTAAGTCTTGTTTCCTCTATCTTTCATAGAGACCACATTTCACTTAGTCAGGTGGCTTCCTTCTTGGCATATATGCTTGATGTGAAGTTGCTCCATTCCTCAGCTAGAGCATTGAGTACTACAATTGTCATTTCTCTATCAGACATGACTTCCCCTAGCTCTTGAAGTTGGTACCTCATCTAAGAGATCTTCATGAAGTAGTGGTATATTCCTTTCTTTTATATCTTCATCTTGTACAACTCGTTTTGAAGAGATATCACTTCTCCAATTGTTCTTACTGAGAATAGCTCTACTACTTTATCATAGATTTATTTTGATGTTTCAAGTTTGGAGACATAAGGTATGAGAGAGTCTTTGATGGATTCTATTAAAATCCTTTGAACTCTTGTCTCATCCTTATTGTACTTAGCTAAGGCTTGAGTTTTTTCCTTAGTAGGAATAATAACATTCCCTTTGATGTGTTGTAGGAGTTCCTTCTCCTTGAGAAGTAAATAATTCCTCTTCTTCCATGCACGAAAGTTATTGGTACCTACCAATTTATTGCTTTCCTTGAAAAAAGACATTGATGTATATTCAAAAGGGGAAATATACTTACTTGATATATTTTTAGATGTAGTAGACTTTCTTTCTCCTTGAAGACTTGATGGCTTTCCTTCCTTAGATCTTGATGTTCTTCAAGTTGCTTTCGCCAAGTGGACTTGACTTGATGATGAGAGTTTCTTGATGACTTGTAGCTTGATGTAGGTACTGCTTTGATTTTCTCTTCTTGTATGTGCCTTTGTTTAAGGCTCTTCTTCTTGATTTATAGTCTTCCTTGATGAATTCTAGATCGTATACCTTCTTGTCCTTTAATGTGATTGAGACTTCTTGGCTTGATGCTTCAACTTTTGTAGATTCCCTTCCTTGATGAGAGTTCTTGAGATGCCCTTTCCTTGATGTGTCACCTTAGCTCTGATACCATGTTGAAGAATCAAGGGAAATGACGTATATTAGGATTCCTCTTAACTTGATAACAGTTCGTGAAGAAATTTTACAATTATCTTAGCTTTATATTCTTCTTATTATAAGTGTGTGTGTTTGATCAAACTTCTACCAAAAACATAAAGACATGAACACAAATGTTAACTCTCTACCAGGGCCAAAACCTCTCTCTCTTATAGAGGAAAACCATTTGGTAAGTTTCTCTTATTGAAGCTTATTATTGATCCATGCTAAGCCCTAGACCCTTGAATAGGATCTCTTGCAAGCACAAGTCAAGTCCTCCCTCTATTCTGCACTATGTTCCCATCACATAGACTTCCTCCTTCCAACACTTTTCTCCCCAGCACTTCGTCCTCCTCCTCTATTGCTTGTCTAGAGATAGACCTCCCTTGAGTGAGACTTCCAAAAGAGATGTTCTTCTTCTATCCTTTACTCAAGTAGACTTCTTCTTTTGTTGACCAAACCAGATCCTTCTTGAGGTATGACTATAATATTGTTCTTCTAACTTAGCTTTTCCCATGTGTGGAGGATACCCTTAGAGAATTAGGGTCCTTTCACCTTCGCTAGAGAGAGAGAATTCTTCGCTTGAATTGGGAGGCCTTAAAGGCCTAATAGCTCACCCAAAAAATGATGGTTCTTCGACTATTCTCTAGATGTTGTTATACCGCAGGTTTACCCTCTTGTTTCTTCGAATGTGTGACTATATCTAGTCCTAGAAACAATCCTATATCTTCCCTTTACCTTCTCCCTTCTTCAATGCACTTTGGAGACCCTTTAAACCTATTTTCTCGTCACTTATCGACTTATATCCTCATTGATTTCAAAGATTCTTGTTGGATGTTGAGATGGAGTGGACATGCTCTATATATAAAGGATTGTACCTCCTTTAGGCCGACATTAGGTGGACTTGTTATCTTTAGGCCAACATGAATTTTTCCATTGTTTTGCTTCATTTGGAGGACATTGTTGCATGGAGAGGAATTGGACTTTGCTTGGAGGTATTACTTTGACTCTTATACAATTTAATACATAGTGTAACATGCCCTCTAAGGGAATTGCATACATACATTGACTTTTGACTTCCTAGAAGCACTTAAAAACGTGCTTGACCTACTTCAATGAGAAAGAAACTCATTGATAAATATCATAAAAATAATTTCTCTTTTCTTGAATAAATACAAATATCAAAGATACATTTATGAAGACTGAACCAGTTACACTTTCTTCAACACCCTTCCACTTTATAGCATGTCTATCACTCCCTAACACACATTGGCACTTGGCATGTTTTGGTGCATGACAAGTCTTATAATGTCTAGCATTCATTGAGATGCGTTGGTATTATTTTTACTGTTTTAATATTAAATTTATTTCAGATCAATTATTGGAAAGTAGATGAGAAGTAATAGAGGAAGATTTAGCACTTAGAATGCACTAACACTCAGCACTTGGATCCTATTGGCACCTAGTGTTGGTGTACTTACCATGCCCATCTTGGAAAAGGTAAATTGATGACTTATTAACCCTCTTATGTGTTCATTTCCTTGTAGTTTAACTTGTTTCTCATTTTTGTTTCCTTGATAGTCCCTGTCATGTATTGTCACACCCTTGCACATCTTGGAATTCCTTAACACATGACACATCTTATCATATTTGATTTTCCTTCAAAACATCTAGCACATGTTAGCATTCCCTAGTACACATTGGCACTCATGCCCTCACAACTAGCCTTACATATTTTCATGACTTGGGAATCCAATCATGTCCTTAGCTACTGCAGTTCATGTGACATTAGACTGCTCCAACCAAAACAACTTGACCAATTGCACCTACTACAAGTAGATTGTGCCTTTTTCACCTAAGAACTACCTATAACTCATCTTAGGCCACTCATGTCTAAGCTAAAATTGTACCACTTAAGAACTTACCAACACAAGGATCACATCTGGCCATGTCCATAAAACAAATAAGTAACATAGGTTACACATGCAATATTTCACATGTATATCTAGTTAATATAAACAATAGAGCATTAAATGAAAGTTTGCAAGAACCAAAAGATGCAAAATGCACACAAGATATAAGCTGACACATGTTGAGTACCCCAAAACATATACAAAACAATCTACAATATGTAATTGTCTAAAATAGCTTAAAACATGAGAATTTAGCCAAAGTGTGCCAAATGTCATATAAAAATAATAGATAAAGGAAAAACGATGTTGTACCCAGCACAAAGTCTCCCTTTGTCTAAAATTGTTTTGTGGAGCCCCTTATCGCAATTACAGGCTTGCTTCCTGCAATCCTATTATGAAATTCTTCTCACACACTTCATCCTTGGTACACTTGAATTCACCAATACTCCTTGAAACATGCTCTTATTTGTTCATTTCCATGAATTTTGACCTAGTTCTCCCTTGTGATGCTTCAACACTCCCTAACACTCCTCATCATTCATTGAAATTGTATGGCATGTGTTAGCACACCTTTTCATTCCTTGGCATGCCTTGATCCTCCCTGGATATCATGTCCTCACAACTATCCTTACTTAATTTGTAGCTTGGGAACCCAACCAAGTCCTCGCTTGACTACAAGATATTGTATCTTATATAGGTCACCTTTCAGTTCGAAAAACCTCGAATCCTCATGATAAAGCATTTCACCCGACATCAGAAGATTTACGACCTCATGCTTTAGGGGGAAACTATTATAGACATATTTGGGAACTGCAACCCCAATCACATGTGTCCATAAACCAAGGGCTTCTAAGCCCCTAAAAGTGTTGTTTCATACCTGAAAGGAACAAGGTCAGTTGATTACATCATTTCCGAGAAGTTCTCCCTGAAAAACTGCTTAGAACTGGTCAAAACTAGACCATCTCACTTGCTCCATGGTCAGGGCGTGATGCATCTCACCTATTGCACATAGGGGGTGTGATGCATACTGAAAAGCCCTTCTATAGGGTGTGATGGGTGAAAGCAGAAAAATGGCAGAGGCAGTTTTCTAGGTGGAAACTCAGAGAATCTTCTAGAAACTTCTCATCTGACACTTGCCTCTCTGAATTCTCCCAGGGATGTTTAAGAGATCATGAAATCTCCAAGTGGAACCAAGAACTATTAGAGAAATGAAACTAATAAAAATACCAGAAGCTGACTCACCCACCTACAAATATCTATATATGGATCCCTCATCCTAGAGATCTAGAGGCTGGAATTTTCTATTTTGTAAGGAAGTGTTGTTGGTTTCTCTGTGAAACATCATAGTGTTGGGTGATCTAGCTTTTCATGAGGTGAAAAGGGCTTTCATGCTAGGAGGATGCCACTGGGTCAGACCACTAGGTTGTAATCCTCTCTTCTACTACTTTTATCAATAAAGCTATTTGAGTTTTCCTCCATATTCTTGTATATTTCTGAATCTTGTATTGGTGTATGCATTTGTATGGTCAATATACATCTGAACCTATATTGTTTATGGTTATAGATCTCTATTCTTTGATGGTATTATGTTGCTTTGACTCTAGATGTGTTCTTTGAAGTGGGATAAGTCAGGAAATAGTGGCGAAGCTTTGTCAAAGGAGGGAGGAAACAAGCAAGGGGCCGAGCGAAAGACTGAGGTTTGTACTCTCTGCTTCTATCTCATCTATCTCTCATAAAGGAAGACACAAGTAACTTTAGTTTGTTTGTTTATAAGACAGTTACCCATCTTAGTGGGACTAGTAGCTCTGAATGGACACTAGATTTCCCAGTAACAAGGCCTAAGTGGATAAAACCTGTAAGTTCTAGAAGGTTCCTAAAATTCCTATCTAAGAAAAGATATTTTAGGAGGCCTTAGTATGAAGGAAAAAATTGTTGGCATTATGACATAGGTTTGGCACTATGACACAGGTGTTGTCCTTGATGGAAAGTCACTCAGATGACCAATCTCAGTTCAGGCTCTCAGAATGAAGGAAATAGATATATACGCAGTTTCCCCTTACCCAAGCCACGTATACACGTGGGATCATCGATCAAAAAGTGCATATGTGAATGCACGCACTTTCATGCACGTAAAAGAATGTACATTTTTTAGTCCATGATATTTGGTCCTTGGTATTTGGACCTTGGTATTGCATCCGAAATATTGAACTTAGGTACTGGGTCCCTAGTATTGGTTCTAAATGGTTTTGGACCATGGTATTGAGTAAGGCCTAAGAATATAAAAGGGGAAGGAGATCATTAGGCAAATAAATCCACTCAAGCATTGAATATCTTATGAAGAGCAAGATCTAGAATACTGGTCATTAGATTATGGTGCATAGCTGGATCTGAATCAAGGAGAAACTTGAGCGCAAGGAGAAGGATAAGTTCTTTGATGGGTGAAGACCTTAAGGCTTGCAGAGAAGTATCTTTGTGTGATTTTGATCTATTATATTTTGCGCATGACTTGATCTATAAAGTTGATAATCTGAGTATAACTGATGTCAGAATAATTGAAAAGGGTAAATTATCTTTTATAGATCTATACGCAAGTTTGACATATCAAAGGCACATATGCATGCTGGTTAGGTAATTCAAAACAACGTATACGTTGGTTGGCCTTAATACAGATGCATATGCACGCAAATTTTTCATATTGAAGTAGCGTATGTCTCATGAAATATGTTTTAGCTACTTTTGTTTATTACTGTAGTGTTCTGAGTTCAAGACTGGTGTGTGGTTACTGTTATTGTATTCTGGTTACAACATTCAGAGAAGTGATTGGTTGATTCAGTTGTGGTTTGTATAAAGAAGATTGGTTGATGCAGATATACTTAATGTTTGATTGATGTTGTGGATCCAATCTGAAAATTTATGAAACATGGTCCTTGGAAGAAAAGAGAAGGTTGTAGCCTTTCGTAGGTCAGCACCTACATACTAGTACCTCAGCCAGTACAAGAGCTAAGGGGGTTGTAGATCCCTTCCAGGAGAAGCTACAGAATGAGAGAAGGTTGTAGCCTTCTACAGGTAGAAGCCTACGTACTGGTATAAGAATGCACTAGTACAAATACATTGTAAAAATCAATTTCTAATTAAAAGAAGATAGACATGAATTGCAGCTGGTGGTTTTCACCCACATTGGGTTTTCACCTTATATCTTGTGTTCTTATGTGTGACTGCCTGTTCTGTTTTATTGTTCCTGGTTACTATTTATATGGTTTGATGCACATATTAATGATCAATATTTGAAGAATAATTTAAATTACAAGTCTGCTGGTT
The DNA here is from genome assembly GCA_000404065.3 of Pinus taeda. Lineage (NCBI taxonomy): Eukaryota > Viridiplantae > Streptophyta > Pinopsida > Pinales > Pinaceae > Pinus > Pinus taeda. The sequence goes on along the minus strand of APFE030690062.1, from coordinate 78,318 downwards.
ATACACTAGTTTCTTTAACTGCAGTTGCGTACATACGCAATTTTTACTAGTTGAAGTATCATATACAAATATGATTGTGAAATGAAAAATAATTGACCTGATAATACTGATTCACCCCCACTCTCAGTACGATTTACAACAATTGGTATCAGAGCAGGTCCTTCTGAAGAAGCTTGATCACTTGAAGGAAGATCTATTATCATGAGAAACTACGAAAAAGAGGCATCGATCAAGCCACCAATTTTTTATGGGAGCAACTTCGTCTATTGGAAGGTAAGAATCACAACCTATCTTCAATCTCTTGGTACAGAAGTTTGGGATATCATGGAAACAAGATACAAATTTCCATCAACAAATCCTATAGATACGGCTGGTAAGAAGCAGTATGAAACAAATGCAAAGGCTATCAATACTCTATTATGGAGTCTATCTCAATCAGAATTCATCAAGGTTATGCAGCTCAAAACCGCAAAAGAAATATGAGACAAGATCGTTTTGAGCTATGAAGGAGATGATTAGGTAAAATGGGAAAAACTACAAACTCTCAAAATTAAGTATGAAAATCTCAGAATGCACAATGATGAAAGTGTGGCTAACTATTTCTTACGTATAGATGAGATTGTTAATTTTATGAAAAACTTGGGTGAAGAAATAAAAGAAGCTACTTTGGTTGAAAAGGTTCTAAGATCTTTGTCTTCTAAGTTTCAATCAAAAGTTTTTGCCATAGAAGAAAAGCAAAATCTACAGAGCATTACCATGTCACATCTGCATGGAATAATAACTGCTTTCGAAATGAGAAAAGGGGGACCATCAGACAGGAGAGAAGCCACATTCAAAGCCTTAGGAAAAGTAGATTACAATGAGTCAGGAAATATGTCAGAAGGAGAGGAAGAATCAAACTTTGTCAAGAACCTTGAACGAGGTTCTTGGAAGATTCAGAGGTAAGCTATCTTTCAAATGTTTTGCTTGTGGAAGAGTCAGTCACTATGCTGCCAAATATCCTCATAAAGATAAGCTTGACAAAGGTAAGGAACTAGTTAGATGGAACAAAAAATAGAATGTAAGTAAGAAGATCTATTATACACATGAAGATAGTGATGGATTTTCAAATAGTGATGAAGATAAACAATGTAATGATTATAGACTTTTGATGGCTTTTGAAGATGTTGATTTCTTGAAAGATGAAGAATGTCTTTATGAAGAAATTTCTAAACTTAAAGTTTGTTAGAAGAAAAGAATATGATTATAGATACTCTGACATTCCAACTTGCTGAAAGGGAAAAACACAATGAAAAGTTAGAATGTGAAATTGTGGGACTTAGAAAAGATATTGAGAAATCAAAAGCTCTTAATCTTAGATTTGCTAAAGGATCTGAAACTTTAGATGAGATTATCAAAGTGCATCGTTCTCCTCTAATCAAGACAGGTCTTGGATATACTGAAGAAGCGTCTCAAGCACAAAAGACATCCACCTCCAAAAGTTATCTTGATGCAGCAAGGAGAAGTGAATAGGTTGACAATCTACAACAAAAGCATAATGCAGATCACCAGGTAAATCAGGGAGAATTTACTTCAAGAATGTACAGAGATCATCAAGTAAATCGGGGGCAATCTACTTTAAGGATGAATAGAAGCTACAACAAACCACAGGTAAATCATTCTCAATTTTCCTCAAGAATGGATGTCAATGGAAACTACAATCATTTGGTTAGAAGGTTTGGTAATCGTAGGAATTTCTTCAATGGCCAATGTTTCTCTTGTCATAACTTTGGACACAAAGCTTCTCAATGTGTTGCCTACAAGACCATCATGACTAGAGAAGCTCAAAAAGAAAGGAGTATGACTGGGGTCATGAAAAGCACCTACAATAACTTTTTTGCTCTTGAGAATGAAATAGAATGTTCTATTTGTAACAACTTCGGTCATGAAGATTCTGAATGCAGGAGTAGGTTTCGGCAAACAACTCAGAAGGAAAAAGCTTCATTGAGTTCCAAAACATGGAGAAAGAAAGAACCGCAACCATAAAGATGTGGGATAGCCTTATATGCGGAAGGACAGGAAAGTTAGTGGTACATCGACAATGGATGCTCGAAACATATGATAGGTGATAAAGAAAAACTTCAGTCATATAGTGCCTTAGAAAAGGAAAGGAAGGTCTCATTTGGAAATGACACCCCTGCACTCATAAAAGATAAAGGTTTTGTTCTTTTGAAAGAAAAGGTCAAAGCTGGAAATGTTATGTATGTTGATGGCTTAAAGCATAATCTATTGAGTGTCAGTCAAATGTGTGATCAAGGAAATGAGGTAATATTTCGATCAAATGGATGTATTGTTTGTGAGATTGATATAGGAGAAACAATGATCAAAGGCATAAGAAATCCAAATAATTTATACATACTCAAGGGAGGACAACAACAATGCTATCTAAGCAAGAATGATGAACACTAGATATGGCACAAAAGAATGGGGCATCTAAGCTTCTCTCAGATAAGGAAAGCATGCAAATATCAGGTGGTTCGTGATCTCCCTGACATCAGAATTCCAGACAATACAATATGAAAATCATGTCAGTTTGGTAAGCAAACCAGAACTAATTTCCATGAGAGGGAAGGATCAGCTAGTAGGCCACTTGAACTTGTTCATACTGATGTATGTGGTCCATCTAGGAAAATGTCACCTCGAGGTGAAGAATACTTTATATTGTTCATTGACGACTTTTCCAGGATGTGTTGGATAGGACTTTTGAAGCATAAAGACAAAGATTTCGAAAAGTTCAAAGCATTGGTTGAAAATGAATCAGATCGTAGAATCAAATGCCTCAGGTCTGATTTAGGAGGGGAATTTACCTCGGATGAATTTTTTGATTTTTGTGAAGAACATAGAATAAGAATGGAATTATCTACTGCAAGGACTCCTCAGCAAAATGTTGTAGTGGAAAGGATGAATAGAACAGTTCAAAAAATGGCTCGTGCTATGCTTGATGAGTTTGGAACGTTCGCAACCTTCTGGGGTGAAGCTGCATTTGCTGTAGTTACTATTCTCAACAAGACAAATGTCTGGGTAAACAACACTCAAAGGTCAAAGCTGGAAATGTTATGTATGTTGATGGCTTAAAGCATAATCTATTGAGTGTCAGTCAAATGTGTGATCAAGGAAATGAGGTAATATTTCGATCAAATGGATGTATTTTTTGTGAGCTTGATATAGGAGAAACAGTGATCAAAGGCATAAGAAATCCAAATAATTTATACATACTCAAGGGAGGACAACAACAATTCTATCTAAGCAAGAATGATGAACACTGGCTATGGCACAAAAGATTGGGGCATCTAAGCTTCTCTCAGATAAGGAAAGCATGAAAATATCAGGTGTTTCGTGATCTCCTTAACATCAGAATTCCAGACAATACAATATGCAAATCATGTCAGTTTGGTAAGCAAACCAGAACTAATTTCCATGAGAAGGAAGGATCAGCTAGTAGGCCACTTGAACTTGTTCATACTGATGTATGTGGTTCATCTAGGAAAATGTCACCTCGAGGTGAAGAATACTTTATATTGTTCATTGACGACTTTTCCAGGATGTGTTGGATAGGACTTTTGAAGCATAAAGACAAAGCTTTCGAAAAGTTCAAAGCATTCAAAGCCTTGGTTGAAAATGAATCAGATCGTAGAATCAAATGCCTCAGGTCTGATTGAGGAGGGGAATTTGCCTCGGATGAATTTTTTGATTTTTGTGAAGAACATAGAATAAGAAGGGAATTATCTACTGCAAGGACTCCTCGGCAAAATGGAGTAGTGGAAAGGATGAATAGAATAGTTCAACAAATGGCTCGTGCTATGCTTGATGATTTTGCAACTCTCGCAACCTTCTGGGGTGAAGCTGCATTTGCTGTAGTTACTATTCTCAACAAGACAAATGTCCGGGTAAACAACACTCAAAGTCCTCATGAACTTTGGTATGGTAAGACTCCCACGGTAAAATACTTCAAAATTTTTGCAAGCAAATGTTACATCAAAAGGACTGATGAAAACCTTGGCAAGTTTGAACCTAGAGCAGATGAAGGCATTCTCCTTGGTTACTCTCCCCGCAGAAAAGGATATAAGTGTTACAATAAAAGACTTGGAAAAATTGTTGAAAGTATTGATTTACTGGTTGATGAAGAAGGAAACATTCCTAGGTAGGTAAAATCCAAAGATTTCGAAGATGATGAGGACTATCCTTCAACATCAAATCAGACTTATGATGAAGAAGAAACCCATGAGGCACCAAAAGAACAGATAAGGATAGAAGAAAAGACTCCATCCAGGTACGTTCAGAAGTATCATCTAGAAACTCAAATTTTGGGGCAGAAAGAGGTATGTGTACAAATAAGAAGAACTATGAACCTTCAAGCTATCTAGCATTGCTATCCTCCACTAAACCACAAAATGTAAGTGAAGCATGCAAACATGAATGCTGGGTCAGGGCCATGAATGAAGAACTTGAGCAGATTGAAAAGAATAACACTTGGGTGTTGGTTCCTAGACCAAACGATAAGAATGTCATAGGGACAAAATGGATATTCAAAAACAAGTTGAATGAAAATGGAGATGTTATTGGAAACAAGGCCAGAGTTGTTTGTAAAGGGTATGCTCAACAAGAAGGCATAGACTTTGAGGAAACCTTTGCACTAGTTTCTAGACTTGAGGCCATAAGAATGTTCCTTGCTCTTTCTAGCTTTAATAAGTTCAAAGTATTTCAAATGGACGTGAAATCTACCTTTCTGAATGGAGACTTGGATGAAGAAGTGTATATTGAGCAACCAGATGGGTTTATCCTTGGAAATGATCCAAAACTTGTATGTAGACTCAAAAATGCTCTCTATGGCCTTAAACAGGCTCTAAGGGCTTGGTATTATCATTTGGATAAGTACCTCCATCAACAAGGTTTTACAAAAGGATCAACAAATAGCAATCTATATATAAAAATTGACAATGATAAGTTGCTAATACTTGTTGTGTATGTTGATGATATCATCTTTGGTAGCAATGAAGAAGACATGAGTCAAAACTTTGCCTTGGTGACGCAAAAAGAATTTGAAATGTCCCTGCTTGGTGAGCTCACATATTTTCTTGGTCTACAAGTTCAACAAAACAAAGACAGCATTTTTCTATCACAAACCAAGTATCTTAAGCAGATCTTGAAGAAATATGGGATGGAGGATTCAAAACCAGTATGTACCCTTATGGTAACAGGATGCAACCTCAGCGCAAATGATGAATCAGCAACAGTACATCAACCAACCTATAGATCCATGATTGGTAGTCTGCTCTATCTAATAGGTACTCGACCAGACATTATGCATGCAGTGGGAATAGTTGGAAGGTTTCAGGAAAATCCAAAGGAAACTCATCTTCAAGCAGTTAAGAGAATTTTCAGGTATCTTCAAGGAACTCAAAACTATGGCTTATGGTATCCTAGAGGTACATATCTCACACTTCATGCATATACTGATGCAGATTGGGTAGGGAGCGCGGCTGATAGGAAAAGCACTAGTGGTGGTGCATTCTTCATGGGTTCTAGATTAGTATCTTGGTTTAGCAAGAAACAAAGCTCAATTTCATTATCTACAGCTGAAGCAGAATATGTGGCTGCTGCATCTTGCTACACACAACTCCTTTAGATGATGCAAACATTGCAAGACATTCAAATCACTTGTACTCCACCTATCTCCATTTTTTGTGATAATACAAGTGCAATCAGTATTTCAAAGAATCATATCATGCATTCAAAGACCAAGCACATACCTATAAAATATCATTTTCTTCGGGAACAAGTGCTTGAACAAAAGGTCAAATTGGAGCATGTTCCCTTTAAGGAACAGGTTGCTGATATACTCACCAAACCACTGCCCAGGGAGACATTTCAATACCTCAGATAGAAGTTGGGAGTATTTGATGCATCGTATTGCTATTGAAACTTATTTGTTTTAGAGAAAAGTGGTTGTACACGAGTTTCATGAGGAGTATCCGCGTACATACACCAATTTCTGTGGATACAATCACGTATATGCTGGTTTCAAGGAAATTAGTGGTTCGGACTCAGGTGAAAAGAGTCTGATATGGGTCTGATAGCGACCAACTGGCACAAGTTCAGGGGGAGCATATATACTTCTAATAAAGCATTGTTGGCATTACCTTAGAAGCTCTTGGTTCAAGTACACAGTTGCTTTTGGTTTTAGGTGGAACGGGTGCAGAGGGAGAACATGGTTGCTGGTCTGAATGATGATTGATAGATGCTAATGATAGTAGTTATTGATGACTATCATAGTCTTGTTGTAGATATTTCATCTCTATTTCATGTATTTCTTTTCTTATCAAGGTAATGTAACGACCTATTTTGGTTTACCCACTATGCCTAGGATGGATGATGTAATATTCTTGTTTTATCTTGTGTAAACTTTTGATGTATCCCCACTTGGTTGGGTGGATGAGTCAATCCCCACTTGGTTGGGAGATGGATGTATGTATGAGTCTTTGGTGGTAGGAAGGTCATTTATAATGTATCAAGTTGTGTATCTCCTTGTAGAACATCTTCTTGCAAACCTTGCCTATAGTCAGGGGGAGCATGGACAGCATAGGAAAGCAGAGATTTCAGCATGAACTCAGGGGGAGCATAAACCTTTGCCCTTAATGACAAAGGGGGACAATGACTTTGAGTGACTTGGGGTTGCCATCAAGTCTAAAGGGGGAGATTGTTGGCATTATGACACAGGTTTGGCACTATGACACAGGTGTTGTCCTTGATGGCAAGTCACTCAGGTGACAGATCTCAGTTCAGGCTCTCATAATGAAGGAAAAAGATATATATGCAATTTCCCCTTACCCAAACCGCGTATACATGCAGGATCATCGATCAAAAAGCGCGTATGCGTATGCACGTATTTTCATGCACGTAAAAGCGCATACATTTTTTAGTCCATGATATTTGGTCCTTGGTATTGCGTCCGAAATATTGAACCCAGGTATTGGGTCCCTAGTATTGGTTCTAAATGGTTTTGGACCATGGTATTGAGTAAGGCCTAAGACTATAAAAGGGGAAGGAGATCATTAGGCAAAGAAATCCACTAAAGCATTGAATATCTTATGAATTGCAAGATCTGGAATATTGGTCATTAGATTATGGTGCATAGCTGGATCTGAATCAAGGAGAAACCTAAGTGCAAGGAGAAGGATAGGTTCTTTGATGGGTCAAGATCTTAAGTCTTGAAGAGAAGTATCTTTGTGTGATTTTGATCTATTATATTTGGCGCATGACTTGATCTATAAACTTGATAATCTGAGTATAACTGATGTCAGTATAATTGAAAAGGGTAAATTATCTTTTATAGATCTGTACGCAGGTTCGACATATCAAAGGCGTGTATGCACACTGGTTAGGTAATTCAAAACAATGTATATGTTGGTTGGCCTTAATACAGATGCGTTTACAAGCAGGTTCTGCATATTGAAGTAGCATACGTCTCATGAAATATGTTTTGCTTACTTCTGTTTATTACTACAGTGTTCTGAGTTCAGGACTAGTGTTTGGTTACTGTTATTGTATTTTGTTTACAACATTCAGAGGAGTGATTGTTTGATTCAGTTGTGGTTTGTACAAAGAATATTGGTTGATGTAGATATACTTAATGTTTGATTGATGTTGTAGATCCAGTTTGAAAATTTATGAAACATGGTCCCTAGAAGAAAAGAGAAGGTTGTAGCCTTTTTTAGGTCAGCACCTACGTACTAGTACCTCAGCTAGTACAAGAACTAAGGGGGTTGTAGCTCCCTTCCAGGAGAAGCTAGAGAATGAGAGAAGGTTGTAGCCTTCTGCAAGTAGCAACCTGTGTACTGGTATACGACTGCACCAGTATAGATACATTGTAAAAAGAAGTTTCTAATTAAAAGAAGATAGAGATGAATTGTAGCTAGTGGTTTTCACCCACATTGGGTTTCCACCTTATATCTTGTGTTCTTATGTGTGACTGCCTGTTCTGTTTTACTATTTCTGGTTACTGTTTATATGGTTTGATGCAAAAATTAATGATCAATATCTGAAGAATAATTTAAATTACAAGTCTGCTGGTTATATGCTAGTTTCCTTAACTGCAGTTGTGTACATACGCGGTTTTTACTAGTTGAAGTAGCGTATACAAATATGATTTTGAAATGAAAAATAATTGACCTGATAATACTGATTCACCCCCCCTCTCAATATTATTTCCAACAAGAACATCAAGTGAGAATGAACTCATTTGATCAAGCAGGTGAGGAGAGATGTAGTCCTAAAGTAGGTCAAGTTAGAGGGTTGAGTAAGGGTTCCTAAAGGGAGGTGATGATTATCCACTCAGAGCAAGATCATCATGTGAAGGGTTCACAAGAATATCACATGCCTTAATGGGTTTGAGATAGGAAATAGGATGACATATTGTTGGTTCTCTTTTGGTAGATCGAGCTCAAGAGAGGCGGCTCATCAGAATTTGGGCATGTGATTTTAGTGGTGATTCTATGTGAAGGCCGCATCAAATCATGAAATAGCAGAGAGGGTTGAGACCTTGTTTTGTGGTGGCTAGTAGGCCACAATTTTTTTGATAAATACCAACACAAATGGAGGAAGGTCTGCAATGGAATTTATCGAAATAATATGAGTATCCATAGGTTTCATATTGAATAAGGTAATCGTAGTTTCAGGGTCATAGAGATCTAAATTTCAGGTCAAGATTCAATCAAAGAAATCCCCAAAATATATGGATCCATATGAGTAAGGCTAAGTCTCTTATGGCAGTAAGAGTTGTTGTTTTTTATATGGTTGGAGAGGGTTTTTTCTAAATAACTTAGAAAACAAGTATAATTCCCTACTTAGGGTGGTTTCCTAGCATGCTCAATCCATAAGGTATTCCCTTAAGACTGTGACAAATCTGCGTAGAAGAAGAGGGGTCATGACCCTTAGAGTGAGGTTTATCTCTGAAATATAGGCCATAGATCTAGAATATGGTTTGCATAAGTATGTGTGGAGATAGAAGATCCAAAGGAGGGTGGAAACTGAGTAGATCATTGAGGAGAAGAAATGTGCCATATGAGGAATGGATTGACATGATGAGGAGTTCATTGTGGTGGATTGTACATAAAGTTTTAGATTGAGATATGAAGCATCCTATAAATAGTTAATCAATGGACCGTTAGTGGTTGATTTGTGACCCTAGTTCAGTCATCTACAAATTGTTAGAAGGATGATAAGAGGAGTAGTTCAATTTTTTTCATAGGTTCGACAGAAAAGAAATTTATACACAAGAATAGTGATTTTGAGAGGACTCAAGTCACTATTAGGTGGCATATTTGAAGATCCTTATATGAGGGAAGTGTTGTGGGCCCTATATTAGTAAAATAATTCACTATGTCTGGGAAAATTGATGGTAGTCCAAGTACAGTTAAAGGGTTGTTAGGTGACTATCAAAGAAGAGCCCTAGGTCCTCTACTTGTGAAGGACAACAAGATTGGTAGAAGGGTAGGTGTATTGGAACTAAGGACATGCAAACTTTGAAGGACTAAAGTAATAGTCAAGTGGGATAACAAACTAGACCTACTTTACTTTATTGTAGAGGATTGAGTTATTGAGAAGAAGGGAAACCTCAATATCCCTAGACTTTTCATCTTGGAGCAAAAATATGGAAAAAGTGGCTAGATCAAAGATTTGTTCACAAATAGAGGTTTAAACAGTTGCTCAAAGATGCTAAGTGTTTCAGACCTTCAAGGAAAAAGGAGGTAGCTAGAGGGAAAATTTTGTTCAGCCGAATTCAGTAACCTTAGGGAGTTGAGTTCATTTATAGAGGCAGATTGTGGAGTTCCCAAATGGGAGGATGGAGGACCTACCATATGTGTTTAGGGCATGTGGAATGAAAAGGGTTTTGTGTAGCCACCATCATCATGCATGTCAAGTGTTATTTTATTCAAGGTAGATTGGTTTTCAAAGAACTAACACCAAGTCCCAGTTTTATTCTTTGTATATGTGTGATTTTAAAGGACCATAATCCCTGGTATGAGAGCTCTATCCTATTATATTATAGCTTTTAATATAACAAAAAGGGTTTGAAAAAGTAAAAAATTGTCATGTGCACTAGTTGATTTCTTGTGTGTCTACATTTTGTTTTGCAAAGTAGATGTGTTGTGGCACTTGAGTGTATATGCATCAAATATTCTAATACAAAAACTAGATTCTCACATGTCACGGAAATTCAATATATGCCTTGTTCACATAAGAACTACTTATAATGCTTCTTAGGATACTCATGTCCAATCTCAACTCATCCCACTTAACAAGTTACCAATACAAGGCTCATCACATCCAACCATGGTCGTAAAACAATTAGTAAACACAATTTATGTCTCGACATGCCATAAAACCTAACATGTATTAGAATGCCTTGGCACTATGTGGCATGTGTTAACATCCCCTACATTCCTTGGCATGCTTTGACACTCCCTAGCACACCATATCACTTCTTGACATGCCTTGGTAGTTTAGCATACTATTGTAGCGGCCACAACCACCCTCCAAAAGTTTTCCTTAGCTTTGTTTTGGAGCCTCCCTACCAACCTTTCATAGCATCATATCATGCTTTGTCAAGTACACAAGCTTCAGTGTTTTTCTTATAGAATGACAACCTATCCATCAGATCTTGTTACATTCCTCTCACAGGTTGTTCTTCCGCACTAGGTCTAGTTGTAGGCTAAGTAGGTCCCTCAAGAAATTGCTCAATTCTGGAGGGCAACCAGTCTTCCCTCCAAAAATTGTGCAATTCTATCTGGAACCCTACTGGGCTCCAAAATTGCACAAATATCCTAGATAATATTCACCCAAGAAATTACCAAATTCCTCCTAGCAGGGCTACTCAACCAAGAAATTGCGCAATTATGGGCAGTAGTCAGCTGCTCTACCAAGAAATTGCGTAATCCCTCTAGGAAACCAACCCATCTCCCTCCCAGAAATGTGCATTTCCCCCCCCAGTTGAATAGACTATTGCATGTGTAGTTGAGTTGACCAGTGCCCTCTAGAATTGAGCAAAACTAACTTGCATGTCTGACCTTCTCCTCCCAAGGTAGAATGCAAAGGCATCCCTTGTTTCAGGGATCTAATTTTAGAGGTTGGAGGTTACATGCAACGATCATTTCAGAAACCTCCCACTAAATGTCACTTTCCCTAGATTTGTTGCATCCACATCACAACTACAATTTTATCAAAACTCATTAACCAGACACTGCAGAGCTCATTCCTCACACCGATCTTCCAGTTATGACATCCCACATTGAATCTAGGAGTCGTCGACACATTGAGCTCAACTGTTTTAGGGTAAGTCCACTTTTCATGTTTCATATTGCATTTATAGCATTTTTTGTGTTTCACTTCGTATGCATGTTGTCTTCTTGATTTTAGTGATCTCTTGCTATAATTTTAGTACATATTAGCTTGTACTAGCATTGTTTCAGTTTTGGTTAACGTATCACTGTTGTCGCATGCATGACACTACTTTGCACAGACGGTCACCATTGTGGTGACTCGCTTCACATGCATGCATGATTTCCTATTTTCTAAATCCTGCACTTGTTGTTTGTATGAATGATCATTCACTCTCATTTGCACTCATCTCACCATGCATTCAGACTTCTCATGTTTTCAGTCGCCCATCAGCTGGATTGGGTTGCCTTGGCCCAGACTATGTCTTGCCCGGCTAGAAATGTGCATTTCCGAAAGCGAAGACTCTGCATTCACTCTAGAAATTGTGCAAGTCTAGCCAGGCATTGACCTCGAGGCTTGAATTGCATAATTCTTGGAGGTAGTGTCCCGCAAGCCCCATAAACTGTGCAATATAGTTTGCTGGTTGCATGTCACTATTAACTGAAATTGCACATTGCACATTTCACTCCTTAGTAGCCTAGGATGGAATGTGCAATGCATAGTTCTAGTAGTCAGTCAACTTCCTGACAACTTGGAATATGCTTTGTGCATTTTTGGCAGTTACTCTCCTTTCCTCATGACGGAAATTGCACAACCTTCATGATCAATCACATAGGTATGTTGCAAGTTAGTTCTCAAGTTCATTTTTGTTTTCAACTGATAGATTTCTTTCCATGAGTGTTTCCATGTTTCCAGGTATCAGAGGTGTTCATCTACCTCTCAACAGCATAGGTACAATGGTTTCTAGGAGAGAAGCGTCGAAGACACCATTCATAGCACACTTGGGGATACAGTCAATCAAGTGTCTGCATACTTGCCTACCCATGAAGACATCAAGTTGTTCGTAGACAAGGAAATCAATATATGATGACAATAACATCATAGCAAGCAACACCATGAACAATAGCTGAAGGCGGCATACCAAATGCAATGAATGCAAGAGGAAGGTTGTTGACAACACAGAGGTGGAACAAAGTTGCAAGCTCAGGTAGATTTAGTTGTGGTGAAAGTAACTTTGGACGCTCAGGATATGAGGTGACTGCGCGACATGAATATCACGAAAAGGTAGAGAATGGAATAGATAAGGAGTTGCATGTGCTCAAGAAACAACTCAAGGAAGAGAAATAGCTTCACAGATGAGAGAATGTGTTGCAACAGGAACATGTACAAAAAGGGGCACAACATGCACATATGGATGAAACTGGACCCATACAAGTTATAGATTCATCCCTACAGCTATCACGGAGCAGACATGGTGTGTGGCATTGTTGATCACATGCAAGGGAATTCGGAAGCGTGCATTTCGTTTTGCGCATGGATGGATCTAACCCATCTGGCACAATCACCAAGGTGAGGACAAGAAGCAAGTCCAACTACATCTGAACATGTAGTTTATGGGTGATGCACATGACCACCAACACACACTTGAAGATAGCATGAACACTATGCATCAGTGTGTTTCCGGTTCGAATTCACATAAGAAGACCATGTGCATGATAGTAGACGAGTTGGATGGAGGAGCCACACCAATGCTCCCAGATGCAATGGAGGAAAGAGTTCACTTCAACAAGATGTCACCATGGAGCACACACACACTATCACAGATGACCAAGCCTCACATCAGTTCACCACCTTCACCATCACAAGCATGTCAAAGACTTGGTATCACCACAACAAACCAAGTGTCAGTGATGTCTTGCATGGCTTGCTCAAGCCATTTTGTCTAACATGGGAACATGTGCATTGTAATGTAATGTCTTGTCAAATGGAAGTTCAAGTGTTGATAGTTGGATGTAACAGTCATAGAGTAGATGAAGAGTCATGAGGGTAGATGAATTGTCATAAAGGGGAATGTCAAGGTTCGCCCCACCTTTCGCTATAAATAGAACCTCATAACTCATTGTAAAGGCTTTTGGTCAACCAAGCTTCTAATAATACTATCTTGGAGAGAGATTTGATAGTATTGTAAAGAGCCACTGCACAGAGCTATTATGTCTCTTTGGAGGAGCATGCGGTTATGGTTGTAACATTCCACTGTCGGAACTAGTGGTTGGACATGGATGTATTGTATGATTGGAACTTACACTCCCTAATGTAATAGAGCCAACACCTTTCATGTGTATATTGTATTATATTCTATGATATCTGGTTTACTGTAAATGATATATGTATTTGTTGGCTTACGCATGCATGTATGGACTATTCTGTATAAGTATGTATGAATCTTTCTGAAATGTATTGTTGGTTGAACCATCACTTTGGATTGCTTACTAACTTCCTTTCCATCTTGTGATGCATCTTCTCTCGTGTGTTCCCTTCCAAGCCGCATAATATTACAAGTTTCTGAGGGGCACGTACTATGATGGTCTGAGGTATAATTGGGACTTCTTATCAGGGAGAACCCCTTACATGTTGGTGGGTCCAACTCCATGAACAGTTTGGCGCTAGAAAAGGGGCCAAATGACAAGCTGAGCCCTCATCATCTATTTTGAATATTCGCACATGTATCATGGAGTTTTTTATAGTTCGCCCTCTGAAATGTCTATCCAACAGACATATCTTTCATGTCGAGAGAGAGTTATGGGATCACATCTCATAACTCACTTATGATGGTGAAGGCGCAGTAGCTTTGCCTGAGAACTTAGATGACTTCCATGTGCTCATGTAGGGAATGGAAGATTTTAAGGAAATAGAGGTCTGTTTGCTTCTCGCGCACACAATTTGCGACCACCCATCACAATGGTGTGGCACACTACCTCATAATTTTTTGCACTCATTCAAGCAGTTTAGCAATCTAGTTGGATTTGTTTTCCACCATTTTGATCCTGAAGTGTTTGATAAAAAATTGTTAAAACAATGAAAGGCCCCACATGAATCAGTTATGGAGTTTTCAGAGTGCTTTTGTCTATTCATGTTTGAAGCCCCAAAAATTCAAATGAAATTTTAGTATCTCATGGATAGATTCAAACACTTCCTTGTCCAATATGTCAATCGTAAGAAGATGTTCAAGCTTAAACCCCGCTTAGCATACTTCAGTATTGGAGCTGCACAATCAAAGATGGACACGGTCACTGTCACAAGTGACTTTCCACTGTCCCCTCACCAAACAACTCCACTATCACAGAGTGATGTGAGAGAGCATGCACACACATCTATTCAACCATCACCCTCCCGACATCGCTTCTTCCAATTTTTTCACAGACTTGGTTATGAGTCCCATATCTCTTCACATGTATTTTGTACCTCAACCTCTGTTTTTTAACTGGGATAATCCTCTGGATGATACTATCTTGTTTTCGTCTGTTCCAAACTCTACACATGTTTTGAACGAAGATCAATCTATCGATGGAGTTGATGTCACACAACCAACATGCATTGACATTCATGAAGAGCATGACTAGGAGCTTGAACATCCACCCATAGCTGAGGACCATCACTATCTATCCATACCTCGTCCGTTTATTCCTGAACTCCTTGGTGATCCTACCATCCATGATTTTTCATGTGTATTTCCGTCCACGGAAGCACCTTTTGTTGATCATTTGCAGGACACATCAAATTCCATTCTACCGTCTAGAGATTGAGAGAACCAATAATTCTTTGAAAATCCACTTGAATTTTTCATCTATCTTTTCTGGAAACGCAGAGGATGAACATTATTGCTTCTCATTTACCCCTCTATGCGATTCATCCAATCATGAGGATGCTGACCAACATCCTGGATTTTCTAATCTTAGTTGTCATGATATCTTTACCCTATCATCTAATGACAATGTTGATTCAATCTTTGTTAATCTATCTAAGACACTGGTCTATCATGATCCATTTGTCAACGAAGATGAAACCGCCTAGATTGTCGAGGCACTTTAGCCCGAGCTAATGGTTATGTCAGGCACTCACTGTTTTGAGGTTGGTTTCACTTCTAATCATGAAATTGTTCAAACATGCAAGGTTCATCATCAATCATCTGTATGCATTGAAGATCACTCTAACACTCATATTTCACTTCCTCCACTCAAACTACACGATCCCATTTCTCATGCATTGGAGGAATCTTACTCAGTAAGCACACTTGAGCAATGTAGGTGGTCTACCTTCCTCACGTATGCTTGCATATCACAGTCAAGAGTGTGTGTATGCTTAACATCTATACGTAGTGTCACACAACATCATGGTATGTCCATAGATTGCAAGTCATGCACTTTCACTCGTTTTTGTTCTGTGGATGCTTGTAAGCTCGAAGTGTGTCTGTCTTCATTGTTGTATCTTCCACATCTATTGGTCTGCACGACCATGTTTTGCACAAACCATGCCTTCACCAACATGGGTTAACTAATGCGTTGGTGGATGCAATAGAAGTATCACTTTACGTGATCATGCCCATGTGCCGTTAGCTTAGGAGTAGGAGTAGTGTTTGCTTTCAGTCTACTTTCTTGCATGCTTGTTTTCTTTCTTTCTTTGCATGTTTGTTTGTCTGCTTGCTTGTTTGTTTACTCACTTTTCTTTCTTCATTTACTTGTGCTTCTGCTTTTCTTTGTTTTTTGTTTTCTTTTTTTCATTTGTAGGTTAGTTTCACATGAAACCATGCATGACTCTTTAAACATGCTAGGTAAAGTACAAGAGGCCTTGTGTAACTATCACTACTTGGTTATCTGCCATCCCACCTCTATATGAAGAACTTGTTACTTTTAGTCCATGATACGTCTACGAAAAATACTTCTTGTTCAAAGTGAACCTTGGTGAAAACACAATGCTTGTGCACTAACTAGTGTCACTTACTCTAGTCAGTTTCTTTATGGGTTAACCCTTGTTAGCTTAGTCAAGTAGAGTAAGGTGAAGGGGAAAACCTAAACAGGAACATCAAAGGTATAATGAACTAACTCTTTGTAGGAACAACCTCTTCTTCTCTTAATAAGTCGAGATCCCTCTTCCACCTCTGAAATGAATAAGTGCTATGCACGGTTATGAAAAGATGAAAAAATGAAAAATTAAAGATTTCAAAAAAATGAAAAATGAATAAGGAAAAAGAAGAGAAAGGCTTCTTGTGCAGAGAGGTGATGTAAGTAACTCCGTTGGGGTACTGACCAAGCTCACTGGCAGTAGAGCCATGCTTGTGCTCCTATGTGACTCTACAGGGGTATTGTCCAAACCTACTGGCAGTGGAGCAACACCAGAGATGAAACTAAGACTCTGACGACTATACTGCTCATGGATCAATATACCCCTCGAGCCCAATCGAAACAATTGCATTTCCTTGGATTGGAATGTGTTTAAATTGACCAAGATCTTGGTAGATGCTACATCTTACAATCAATCTAGTGTGGAAACCAAGAAGAACTGAGAACTCAACAACACTTCCAGAGGTGTTAGACTTTATTTTCACGAACAAGGTCCATTCAAAGAGCTGGAGTTCTACTGGTGTGTCGCCAAGTGTTGTAGTAGCTACAACCACCCTCCAAAATTTTTCCTTAGCTTCATTTTGGAGACTCCCTACCAACCTTTCACAACAGCATATCTTGCTTCATCAAGTACAAAAGCTTCAATGTTTTTCTTGTAGAATGATAACCTCTCCATCAGAGCTTGTTGCATTCCCCTCATAGGTTGTTCTTCTAGACTTGGTCCAACTATAGGCTGAGAAGCTCCCTCAAGAAATTGCACAATTTTGGAGGGAAACCAGCCTTTCCTCTAGAAATTGAGAAATTTTGTCTGGTGGCCTGTTAGGCTCCAGAATCGCCAAAATTTGCCAATCAAGCTTCACCCAAGAAATTGCAGAATTCCTCCCATCAGGGCTGCTTAGCCCAAAATTTATGTAATTCTGGGCAGCAATCAGCTGCTCTGCCTAGAAATTGTGCAATCCCTCTGGGAAACTAGTCCAACTCCCTCCCAGAAAATTGCATTTTTTCCTTCGAGCTAAGTAGACTGTTGCATGTGCAGTTGAGTTGACATGTCCCCTCTGGGACCAAGAAAAACTAATCTGCATGCACGACTTGCTCCTCCCAAGAAAGCATGTAAAGGCATCCCTTGTTTCAAGGATCTATTTTTAGCAGTTGGAGGTTATGTGTAAATATCATTTCAGAAACCTCCCACCAAGTGTCTCTTTCTCTAGATTTGTGGCATTCACATCGCGATCTCGATTTTATCAAAACTCATCAACCTAACACTGCAGAGCTCAATCCTCACATCGATCTTGCAGCTCTAACATCCCACATTGCATGTAGGAGTCATCGACACATTTAACTCAACTATTTTGGGGTAAGCCATATTTTCATGTTTCACGTTGTGTTTCCAATGCTTTTTGTGTTTCTCTTCATATGAATGTTGTCTTCATGATTTCAGTGAGCTATTGCTATCATTTTGATACATACTAGCTTGTACTATTACCATTTTAGTTTTCGTTAACATACCACCATTGTCACATGCATGACACCGTTTTGAACGAAGGGTCACCGTTACAACGAATCACTTCACATACATGCATGCTTTCCCATTTTCTGAATCCTACACTTTCTATTTGCATGAATGATCATCTCTCTCATTTGCACTCATCTCACCATGCATTCAGACTTCTCATGTTCTTAGTCGCCCGTCGGCTAGACTGGGCTACCTTGGCCTAGACCGTGCCTTGCGCCACTAGCACTGTGCCTTTCCGGAAGAGAAGCTCTGAATTTGCTCCAAAAATTGCACAAATCTAGCCAGACACTGACCTCTAGGATTACATTGCACAATTCTTTCAGGAAGTGTCTCGTTGGCCCCAGAAATTGTGCAATGTAGTTTGCTGGTTGTATGTCACTGCTTACTGAAACTGCACATTGCATAGTTTCAGTCCTCAGTAGGCCAAGTTGGACTATGCATTATACAGTTCCAACAGCCAGTTAACCTCCTGACACCTAGGACTGTTCCTTGCATAGTTTTTGCAGTCAGTCTCCCAACCTCCCAGTGGAAATTGCGTAACCTTCACGATCAGCCACACATGTATGTTGCAAGTCACTTCTCAAGTTCATTTTGGTTTACGACTAGCAGATTGCTTGCCTTGAGTGTTGCTATCTTTCTAGGTATCATATGTGTTCATATACCTCTCAGTAGCATAGTTACAATGGTTTCCAGGAGATCAAAGTCGAAGACACTATTTAGAGCACACTTGACGATACAGTCGATCAAGTGTCTACAAACTTGCCTACCCATGAAGACATCAAGTTGTTCGTAGACAAGGACTTCAATATAGACAGCAACAACATCATAACAAGTAGCACCATGAATAGCAGTTGAAGGCAACATACCAGATTCAACTAACACAAGAGGAAAGTTGTTGACAACAAAGAGGTGGAACAAAGTTGGAAGCTCAAGCAAATCTACTTGTGGTGAAAGAAAGTTTGGAGATGTGGGCTATGAGGTGACACCGTGACATGAAGATCACATGAAGGCAGAGAATAGAACTAAGAAGGAGTTGCATGTTCCCAAGCAACAACTCAAGGAAGATGAAGAACTGCACAGATGAGAGAATGAGTTGCAGTAAGAATATGTACAGAAGGGGGTGCAACATGCAAAAATGGATGAAACTATGCTCGTACAAGTTATAGATTCATCCTAGTAGCTGGCACAGAGCAAACATGGTGAGTGGTGTTGTTGATCACATGCAAGGGAATCAGAAGCATGCATGTCATTGTGTGCACACATGCGATCTAACCCATTTGACAGACTCATTAAGGAGAAAACAAGAAGCAAGTCCAACTGGAGCTAAACATGTAGTTGACTGTTGATGCACATGACCACCACCACACACTAGAAGATCAACATGGACACTATTCATCAGTGTGTTGTTGGTTCGACCGCACCCAAGAAGACCATGTGCATGCTACCAAATGATTTGGATGGAGGAACCATACCAATGCACACAGATGCAACAGAGGAAAGAGTTTGCTTCAACAAGATGTCACCATGGAGTGCATGCACACCATCACAAATCACCAATATTGGCATCAATTCACCACCTTCACCATCACAAGCATGTCAAAGAGTTGGTCTCACCACAATGGACCAAGTTTCAATGGTGTCTTGCATGGCTTGCTCAAGCCATTTTTTCTCACATGGGCACATGCGCATTATAATTTAACGTCTTGTTAAGTGGAAGTTCAAGTGTCGATAGTTGGATGTAACATTCATAGAGTAGATGAAGAGTCATGAGGGTAGATGAACTGCCACAAAGGGGAATGTCAGGGGTCACCCCACCCTTTGATATAACTAGAACCTCATAACTTTTTGTAAAGGATTTTGGTCTGCTAAGCTTCTGATAAGACTATCTTAGAGAGAGCTTGGAAAGTATTGTAACGAGCCTTGGCTTTTCCATTGTGCAGAGCTAGTATATCTCTTTGGAGTAACAGGCAGTTGTGGATGTAACATTCCACTATTGGAACTAGTGGTTGGACATGGATGTATTGTATGATTGGAACTTACACTCCTTAATATAACATAGCCAACACGTTTCATGCATATGTTGTATTGTATTCTATGCTATATGGTTTACTCTAAATGATACATGTATTTTTTTGCTTACGCATGCATGTATGGACTATTCTATATAAGTATGTATGAATCTTTCTGAAATGTGCTCTTGGTTTAACCATCTCTTTGTATTGCTTGCTAACTTTCTTTCCAGCTTGTGATGCATCTTCGATCATGTGTTCCCTTCCAAGCCACATACTATTACAGATTTCCAAGGAGAGCACTCACTTCACCCTTAGTGTGTTAGAAACTATCATGTAGTTTCCTTGACTTATTGTAGTTGTCACATCCTTGCTACCAATAGGGACAACTTACTTGCCTATGTGCAAAATCGCAATCAAGGCATTACCATACGACCCATTGTTGGGACTCCTACACCAAACGGTCTGAGGTCTAATTGGGACTTCTTACTGAGGAGATCCCCTTACATGTTAGTGGGTCCAACACCATGAACACATACCTTGGAACTGCCTAGCATATAACCTTGTCACTCCCTCCTTAACACACCTAGAACTCATTGAGACTTCCTCTCACACACTCTTATTTGTTCATTTCCATGCACTTTTACCTAGTTCTTCCTTATGTTTCCTTGAAACTTCCTGACACTCCCTAGCATGTATTGGCACACCCTAACACCTGACACATCTTGGCCTACTGTGCTATCACTCTAGGATTCCTTAACACTACCTAGTATACCTTGTCACTCTCTTCTTAACACACCTAGAGATCGCTCACACTCCTGGTCACAAAATCTTATCCATTCATTTCCATGCATTTTTACCTAGTTCTCCCTTGTGTTTCCCTAGCACTCCTTAGCACTCCTTGACACATGTTGGTACACCCCAACACTTATGACATCTTAGAATGTTGCCCTGAACTCTAGCATGCCTTAACATTGCCTAACATACCTTGTCACTTCGTCCTTAGCACACCTGAAACTCACTAAAACTTCTAATAAAAAACTCTTATTTGTTCATTTCCATGCATTTTGACATAGTTATCCCTTGTGTTTCCCTGGCACTGCCAGCTAACAGTTCCTTACATGCATTGGCACATCTTGGCCGCATGTTGCCGTAACACTCTAGCATTCCTTAGCATTGCCAATAATTCCTTGTCACTCCTTATAAAACTTGGAACTCGCTAAAACTCTTTGTTACATGCTCTTATTCCTTCATTTCCATGCATTATGACCTTGTTCTCCCTTGTGTTTCCCTAGCACTCCCTAACACTCCTTGTCACACATTAGCACACCTTGGAACTTGGTACATCTTAACATGCTTTCCTAGCACTCTATCATGCCTTGGCACTACCTATCATACCTTTTCACTACCTATCATACCTTATCACTCCCTCCTTAGCACACCTATAAATTTCTATCACCCCCTATCACACACTCTTATTCATTCATTTCCATGCAATTAGAACTAGTCCTCCCTTGTGTTTCCTTGGAAATCCATAGCATGCATTGGTACCACAGTCTAAAGCCTAGCACACCTTGTCATGCCTTAGTGCTTGGCATGTCTTGGCATCCCTAACATGCCTTGGAACTTTCTAGCATGTGTTAGCACTTCCTGACATTCATTGCACACCTTGGCACTCCCTAGTTGTCATGCCTTCGTAAATAGCCTTACATTTTTGTGACTTGGGAACCCAACCAAGTCATTTAAAAAATAGTGTTTTTCCTAGCCCAAAGTCTCCCTTTGTCTGTAACTTCTTTGTCCATCCCCTTATCAGAATCATAGTCTTTCATCCTACAAGTCCTATTCAGAAATTCTCTTAACACAGTTCATCCACGGGACACCTGGAATTCACTAACACTCCATGGTATAATATGTTATCTGTTCATTTCCATGCACTTTCACCTAGTTCTCCCTTGTGATTCCCTAACAATCCCAAACACTCCTTTTCATGCATTGACACTATTTGACATATGTTAACATGTCTTTTCATTCCTTGGCACGCCATGGCACTCCTTAGCTCTGATGTCGTCCTTAGCTATTAGCATCATATCTACATATTTACCACAAGACTAGGGTCATTACAACCCCTTAAAATTCTCCATGAGGTCTTCCTCTTTTGCAACTCCTTGAACACAAGGGTTTAACTAAAAATCACATAGCTCCTTTAGATATTTGTAGGTTGAATCAACCACTTCAAGTCCTTTAACTTTAAGATAACCTAAAATTTTCAATTAGTTACAACAATAAGTCCATTATGGAAACTCCTTATCTTAGATTTGGGTACAAAGGGAGAATACTTGATTGATGCCAACCTTGTAAATGAACAACGTTTCTTACTTACTGGTTGGACTCTACACCACTAGTTGCAGAATTATATGTGCCCTAAATTAAAGATGATATCTTAACACAAGTTATCAACACTTGAACATAACTTCCATGGATCTCATGGAAAAAATATGGAGAGATTATTTAAATCTTAGGAAACATTTTCTCATACTCTACTTATTATATAGGTGTTAGGGCTTCAATGTTTTCCATTTAATAGGAAATATTACCCATAAAGTCAATCGTTGAAGAATTAACCATATGCTAAATCACACATACCTTCTCATTTTTAAGACCCTTGTGAGCTTTCACCTCTGAACCTTGAAGTCGGTGCCCTCTAGGACATTGAATGGAGGAATAGTAGACATTGTAATAGGATTTAAACTCCATTCCCCATTACATTTGTCAAGAACTCTAGAGACACCTACAATCCATTCCCCTCCTTCGACTCAACATAAAATCTTGTTTTTTTCCACTTCCTTTACATACTCTCCCTTTAAGGGCATCCTCATAGCAAGGTCTTTTGATTGAAATATTACAACAAAAAAATGTGGCACACCATATATTTATATGGTTTTAAGGGAGGGGTGTTGGAAAATAACCATCTTATCCCTTATAGCCCTTAAGACCTTCTCAATAGATAAATGAAATGACAAACTAATAACTAGACCCAAAGAAAGATCTAAACATTAAAGGCCAAACTGAAATAAAAATAATCAAACCATGTATTAAGCATTGGCATTGAGTTTTTTAGTTTCTTCAAATGGAAGGTTTAAAACCCACATTAAAAGGGTGCTATTTTCACCTTAACCTTTTCAACCTTTTCCTAAGATGAATCTATCTAATGGACTAGCTTGGATATGTAATTCTTGGATTTATAGAGTTCATGATCAATAATTTTGAGGCCAACTCCCTAGCTACAAATAAAATTTAGTCCTATTGCAGAGGGAACTTGAAAAATATTGCTAATAGGAGACATTTTTCTTTCCTTTTGATTGTTTTACATCAAATCTCAATGCCTCTCCTTTATTATATTCCTCTTCCATTCTCCAAAAAAACGTAATTAATCTTATATTATAAGTGATATATATAGATAAACATTCCAATAATTTTTCTCAACTCATGGGGTACCTTTACACCTCAATCCATGAAAGTGGACTTAAGTCCATGGTACAACGCATCACACTAAGATGGTTTTAATTGTCTCCTCAAAACTAGGGTATAACACACCTTACAATGCCAAATGGTTAAGCCATCTCAAACTTGAGGGATTTTTGTCTTCATCGAACACATTCTAATGCACTAACACCACTAACGCACACCAAAAGCGCAAGATATCCATAATATGTGCCCTACACCCAAGCGCTTAGAAACAACCTCCATAAAATGTACTTTCAACTTTGGATGTCTGAAAACAATAATATCCTAACCCAATATAGCCTATTTGTTATATTTGTGTAATTTTCTCCTTATCATATTCTTGCACCTCCTTGACACTCCATGAAAAATATACTCCAATGGTCAACTTCCAAGTAATAACACCTCCTATTTCTACATGAAAAAACCACCTATATATGTTGCAACAACCTTCACAATTTCTTTAGTGGATTTCACATATATTTCACGTTTCTTCTTTTTCTTGTAGAATGCTAGTGCCGAGGAGAGGGTATCAACTTCGATCATGGAATGCTCACTTAGTACCATTTCCATGTTGTCTTTGTGCAACTCATCAAATGTCTTAAGTTTGCTTCACAACTTGTCATGGTGCTTAACTTGTTTGTCTACACCGCCAAGTGAGACTATAACTGCCCAACCTCTCTAGCTATTCCACCTCTTCTACCCTTGTTAGAGTCTTCTTAGATGTTATCTCATGCCTCAAACATAACATAACACTAGCATCCCAAAAGTGCATGCTCGTTCCATCTTTGAATGTTTCGTTGAAACCACATTATCATACTACTTAAAATGAAATGTTCACATCTTAAAGAAAAAATCCTACTTTGCTTATGACAACTTAAACTATGTGACTGACTTGGAGAGGACTCCATTTTCTCAATATGGAAATGTAAGGTCTTACAACCTTATTCACACAACAATTTGAATATATTTAACCTAAAGAAGGGTACATACCCTACTCCTTGCAAATTTGTCATATGACTTTTAAGAAACTAACACTTGTTTTTAACTATTTAATCCACTTACCATATACTCTCTCTTTTTTGCACCACCTAGTATAAAATAACACTTAAATGTTTTCGATACAACTAAGTTAAGAGGGCATGTTTCTTTCTTACACTTAAATATTTTCAATACAACCAATTTAAGAGCACGTCTTTCCTTTTCAAATTCAAAAAGTACAACATGTCTATGTTAGGCCCCTATACTACTAGTGTAACCGCTTATTGTTATTATTACAACCCACTTATTATATTGATGTACCCATGTAGTGCCCATATTGTTACTATTGTGCCCCATAGAAGCCCACTAGTGCCCCATAGAAGCCCACTATTGTTATTATTGTGCCCTTACATTATTATTGTTATGTCGGCTCTGATTATGTTATGACCCCTTAGACTCCTATATATAGAAAGGAGATCTTTTCATTTGTGTCATCCAAGAATTTTTCATTTATGTAATGTAAAGGAGGTTGCCCCCTCAAAGAGGCTGAATTATAAGGCGTTGATCTATCTTTTCTTGAGTGTTCCATACATTTGTATCAAGCTTTGGATTCTAGGGTTTCACTGCTCCAAATAGGTCATCGTGGCATTTTCACTATAACTTTTTTTCTACGACGTTTCAAAATCTAAAAAAGAAACCATTTGAGAAAACATCACGTTGAATATCGGGTCCAAATTTCAGATCTTTGTGCACTATATTTGCAGAGATATGATATGAGGAAGTTGGTCTTTTTGCAGACTCCTGAATTACATTCCAAACAGGTGACTTGGGGAAAATCCTCATAACTTTCTGTCTAAGCATCAGATTGAAACTTTTTAAGAAGGTACAAAAAGATGATGGAATTTAGTTTCTTTTATGTCGTTTTTAGAGCCAAAGGTAGAAACAGGGACATGTGGCACATCATACAAGTTCGCTCTACTGAACTAGTCTATAATCAGGTCATCTTGGGAGATTGTGCATAACTCCTTCTTGGAGAATCCAATGTGGATCAGACTGGTGGCATTGGAAAGAGGAAGTAGAGGGCTAGTATAGGTCCCAATTTCAAAACTTAAAGATTTGAAAGTACAGAGTTACAGTAGTTTCAAGATCGAGCTCCTAAAATCAAGAAAAAGCAAGATGAGGAAGTTTGATGGCAAGGATCCGGTAAATTGGATACGTCAGATGGAGCAATATTTTGATCTACATGGTGTACCACTGTTACAAAAGGTATGTATTGCATCTTCATATTTAGAACTGGATCAATTTTTATGGTATAAAGGGCTTTGTTCTCGTAAAAGACTTGTTACGTGGTCAATTTTCACGGAGGAATTGATAGCACATTATGAGGATACAAAGAGCAACACCAAAACAATTGGAAAGAGAAAAAGGGCTTTGTGACATAGTGGAGAGCAAAACTATGGAAACCAGGAAGCATACCCCTCACAACTATAAATATGGAAGTGTTGTTTCTCCTAGCCTTCCACAACCTACAAGGGTTACACCACAACAGTTGGAAGAAAAAAGAGAAAAAGGTCTTTGTTAGAATTGTGATAGCAAATGCACTAAAGGTCATAAGTGTGCTGAGAAGAAATTATTTTACATAGAATATGAAGAGGAGGAAGAAAAGGATCAAGGACCATCAAAACAAGAGGATATACACCAAGACCCCATCCCAGAGAAAGAAGAAAGGAATCAGACCATATCTTGTAAAGCATTGGCAAGAATTACCACTCCTCAAACTCTCAAGATAGAAAGACATATTAAGAAGAAAAAGGTGCAAGAAGTGAAAGATCACATCGAGAAAGAAGAAATGAATCCAACCATGTCTTGAATCCAACCATGAAAGTTTGGCCTTGTTGTCATAGCTAGGGTATTGCATCGATCTTATTGTAAACTTGACCACCGATTGATCTGATAGTAACCCTAGGACTGATCTCAGTTAAGAACTTATTAAATGAAGGTATTACAGACTCATATGTTGGTGTATGTTCTATGTTATTGAAGTAATGGATTAATCAGATTGTCAATACACAGACAATTGAATGGAAAGACAGCAGAGAAATATAGTAACCAAATACAAGAACACAAGAAATTAATAAGGAGTTCACCCTATTCTCTAGGGCTACATCTCTGGTCCATATTCAATGGTGGCCTTATTTTATTGTGTTTAAAGTAGAGAATTACAATGCAGGAGCTCAATATGAGTCACCTGAAATAGATTTGCTTGGTAGGGTGGTTCTTGGATTCCCCAAGCCACTGGAGTGCACAGACTCGTTTGCATACCAGCTCTGTGACCTTCCAATCTACAATGGAATGAGACCAATGTGGTGCTCAGTCCAGACAGACCCTCTCTAGGATGGCTTGAATCCCTCGAGCTCTTTGGTGCTCGATGCTACCTTTGGTCAGCTCAACCCTCTGTCCTCTTCTGCTTTTGCTTCACTATCTTCTTCTCTAGTTTCTATCTCTCTATGTTCAATCCTCCTCTTTGGGTATTCTAACTGATTGACTTCCTTTTTGTGTATTATGTTTCTCTATTCATGGCTTTTAGCCATTTGTTCCTAAGACCGCTCGGTTCCTCTTCCACCTTTGTCGATTCACCTTCTACAGCTATGCTTGTAGTTCCCTGTTCAGCGTCATCAACAATGCTCAAGGAGTGGCCACATGTCCTCCTCTAAATGGCGCTAGCTTGCTTCGTCGATTCGTTTATTCAATTACATCATGGATGAAGTCTTTCCTCCAGTGTGTCGGTTAAACGTACTCCAAATCTTTCTAAAATGTGGTGTATTCCCTTGTCAATTCCGTTTCCTCCCTTGGGTGTGATCTCAACCGTTTAATCTGGGACTCCCAGATCCAATGCTATGTGCATGTTTCGTGCAGTTGACTTGCTCGACCTTTAGCGCGCGATCAATGGGGGTTTTCTCTCACCTCTGCTTGCATGCATCAATCGATGAATGGAATCACTCTGCTTTCATCAGAAACCTCTTACCATTTGAGGGCACCTCGATCAAAATCGCTAGATTCCAGAGTGGGGGTCTTACCTTTGTACTTTCAATGCTTTTTCCTTTCCACCCGTGGTTCTCTAGCTTCCCATGCATATGTTTGCTCGGGCTTCCTCCTTCACGGCCCTGTTTACCCAGTGATGTGTGATTAGTGCTAATTTCGCATCAAAACCACCTCCTTTTCCCGATCCAAGGCTCCCAGGGGCTACTTTCACCTCCTGCGCAATCTCCATGGGCCTCGATCAGCGTGCTTTGACCGAGGTCCTCATTGTTCCATGCTGGTTGCCATTGCTGTTGGTTCAGGGTGTTTTAGATCATTGTTTTGGATTCTTTAGAGATTTGATTCGACTCGATACAGTCATGGTTCTTTGACAATCTTCGATGGATCTAATTTGGATCACAGCCTTCCCACTAAAAAAATTTTAGACCACCAAAAGTTGGTTTTCTTTCAAGCATCGATTAAGTGAGGGTACTGTTGTCTCACTTGTCTAATCTCAATCCATTTTGCACTG
Source organism: Pinus taeda (assembly GCA_000404065.3). Classification (NCBI taxonomy): domain Eukaryota; kingdom Viridiplantae; phylum Streptophyta; class Pinopsida; order Pinales; family Pinaceae; genus Pinus; species Pinus taeda. Next base: position 50,391 of record APFE030690062.1, on the reverse strand, counting down.
CTCGGCTTCGAACCTTTGAGTCCATTTCTGAGGTACTCAACATCTCCTCTATGCATTGTCCTCACCTTCTTGTCCAAGACTCTGTCTTCTTGCAATTCATTCAAATATTCAGGTAGTAGGTCGTCAATAGAAGGCAATTGACTTTTCTCTTCAGGGTCCTCAATCATCGAAGGTTCAAACAATCTCAAGCAATCTGCATTTACGACTGAGTAGACGTGCATGTAAGCTGGTAAATCAAGGCGAAAAGCATTTTCACCAATCTTGTCAAGTATCCTAAAAGGTCCATACTTGATATGATTTAGCTTTTTACCTTCACTTTGTGTCCTGTCCTTGCTGATATATAGCTAGACCTGGTCTCCAACTTGAAAGCTATGCTCCATCCAATGCTTATCATGCCTTGCCTTGTATTTGGCTTGGCTCTTTTCTAGCTGTTCCTGTACTGTCTGGTGGATCTCCTGGATCTCTTCAATGAACCTAGTTGCCTTGTCCACATCATTGTGTCGATCAACTATGGTATCTTTACCAAAGACAAAATCCAAAAGAGGCCTTGGTATGAAACCAAAGCAGGTCTCAAAAGGAGATCTTTGTGTAGAAGAGTTTTTTTCTCTGTTGTAAGCATGCTTCACATAACATAAGTGTTCATCCCAAAGCTTAGGATGTTTGTTGCAATATCCTCTGAGTAACTAGATCATTGTCTTTTTAACTAATTCTATCTAGCCATTGGTTTATGGATGAAAAGATGTGCTTTTATTCAGTTGGGTGTCCATCAGCTCCCACAAACTTGACCTAAACATCCCCACAAATTGGGTGTCTCAATAACATAAAATAGAAGTGGGTGATCCAAAATGAACCCATACATGTTCAAAGAACAATTTTGCAATATGTTCAGCTATAATTTTCTTATTACAAGGTATCAAAATACACATTTTGCTGAACCTATCCACAAACACATACATATAATCATGGCCTTCCCTAGATTTAGGCATTCCTCCAACAAAATCCATGGAAACACTTTCCCGGGGGTGAGAAGGAGTTGGTAATGGAGTGTTCAAGCCTAGTTTTCTATTGTTGGGCTTGCTTTTAGCACACATAGTACACCTTTTTACATATCTAGAAATTGTCTCATTCATTTTCAGTCGATAACAAAATCTTTGCAGCTGTGCAACTATTTTAGTTACCCCAAAGTGACCTGATACCAGAGAAGTTTGTGCCTCTCTAATTATCTTTACTCTCTTTGTTTGTGGAATGCAGAGTTTCCCACAATGATACAAGAGTCATCCTTCACATGATAATCCAATTCTTCTACCTTTTTTCCTTGACTCAAACTTGCATATACATGTTTAAAATTTCTATCTTGAGCATATTATTCAATGTAGCTTTCATGTAGTATGGAATTATGCTTAAGTATAGTAGATGCATTTATAATAGGTTTAGACAACATGTCTGCAACTTTGTTATGTATGCCCTTTTTATATCTCATGACCAAATGAAACTGTTGTAGAAAACCCATCCACCTGTAATGTCTTGATTGTTGCAACTTAGTTTGGGAGTGTAGATATTGAAGTGGTTGATGATCAGTATGTATTACCGTCTCTTTGCCCATTAAATAATGCTTCCACTTTTTCACACTCTGAACTAATGCATACAAATCTATATCATATGTAGGATAGTTAAGTACTACAGGATTAAAAGTCTCAGAATGATAACATATGGGTTTACCATTTTGTGTCAACACTTCTCCCATGGCATAGTCGTTGGCATCAATTTAGATTTCGAATGGCCTTTGTATATCAGGCAGTGCTAGTACAGGTGCTATACTAATCTTTTCTTTCAAGGTGTCGAAGGCTTTCTGATGTTTGCCTCCCCACTGAAACATATTGTTCAATCCTGTCAACGCATGTAAGGGAGCTACAATTAAGGAGAAGCTAGAGATGAACTTCCTCCAATATTGTGCTGCTCCTAAGAAGCTTCTCACTTTTGTAGCAGTCTTGGGTTTAGGCCAGTTTACAACGACTACCACTTTAGAGGGATCTATTTTCAATTCACCACCCCCTAATATATGACCCAAATAATTTAGAGATGTTTTTCCAAATTCACATTTTGAGAGTTTAACATAAAAATTTTCTCTTTTCAAAACATCTAATGTCTTCTTAACATGCTTTAAGTGTTCTTCCCACGTTTTACTGAAAATCATAATTTCATCCAGATATACAATAATGAAATCATCAAGAAAGGGTCTCAATACATCATTCATTAATCTCATGAAAGTAGTAGGGGCATTGGTCAAGCCAAAAGGAATCACTAACCACTCATACAATCCTTGCTTCATTTTGAAAGAAGTCTTCCATGCATCTTGCTATACAACTCTGACCTGATGGTATCCACTGTGCAAATCCAGCTTGGTGAAATAAACAGCCTCCTTTAATTGATCTAAAATATCATCTATGTGAGGAAGGGGATAACAATTTTTTATTGTTATCTTATTCAGTGCTTGGTAGTCAATGCACATTCTCCACAAGCCATCTTTCTTTCTCACCAAAA
>APFE030690062.1:24432-47016 GCA_000404065.3 Pinus taeda | reverse complement strand
AATGTTAGGCAATGGAACATCTTGCTGCAAAATAATATCATGTACTATTTCCTTTTTGGGTGGCAGACCTTTAGGTTCTTGAAACAAAACATCATACTTTGAAACAATATTTTCTATATCAGCTTCCTGTTCAGCATTACAACCCTCAAATACATTGGTTTTATCAGGTTTTTTTTCCTTTACAACCATCAGTAAGAATTGTTTGCATGAATTTATCATTCTTTTCATCTACCCTGAGTTTATGAGAATATAATTATTCTTGAGCTTATGAGCTCTTACAAAGTATTTGATTCCATCTTTAACAAGTAGATACTTGTTCTCAGCTCTATAGAAAATAGTCTTTCTATCATACAAGTAAGGACTTCCTAAAGAAATTCCACATATATCCAGAGGAATTATGTCTAACTCAACCTCATCTACAAATGTTGACCCAAAAGAAAACTTGAGTTTGCACTGTCTTGTCACTTGTAGTTGTGCTTTATCATTCAACCATCCTAATGGGTAAGGTTTCTTGTGAGGTGTAGTTGCTAATCCCAATTTCTTTACAATTGCCTCAGAAATCAAATTTACTTGTGAGCCACTATCAAATAATTTATCAACCTTTTGATGTTTGGAAATAACTTGAATATGGAAAAGCTCATGTCTTTTTCTCTCATGTTCTTTATCAATAACAGATTGAGCAGAATTACTAGTAGATGGTTCAGAATTCTTACCTTTTATACCTGTGGCTGCAATGATTGTTTCATCTCCCGATTCTAACCCCAAATATTTTTGAATAGCTACATCAGTCTTCTTCTTCTTTCTCCTGGACTTCTTAGGTCTCAGCACTGGATGCCGAATCCAACAGTGCTCGTCATCATGCCCATCCTTTTTACAGTGAGTGCATGAAGCTTTTCCTTTTTATGTAGTGTTAGCCTTCCTTGCTTTCCACTTCTGCTTTCTTTTCTCCTTGCTCTTGCTTACAGTGGGTTGGGATGGTCCCCCAACTTCTGGATTTCCATTCTTTCCTCTAGCTTCTAAATGAGTAGCTTGTACAGATACCTCATCTATACTAGTGGGATTAAACTTGAGGATGGTATGCCTCATGTAGCTGTATAGACCACCAATGTACTTCAAAAGAGTCTCTGGTGAGTCTGATGAGATCCCTATAATCGATGCTCTATTTCTAAATTCTTGAGTGTACCCTTGCACACTTTGCCCTTTCAATTGCCAAAGAGTTTGCCAGCTTGTCATGGCTTGTTGCATATAGGCCAACGGATAGAACTGTTTCTTAATTGCAGAAACAAAGTCACTCCAGACAGAGATGGTTTTACCATGTCTTTTCATGTCAGCTTGGGTTCTCCCTTCCCACCAAACCAAGGTAGTGCCTCTTAGGCATAGGCTTACCAGCTGAGTTTTTCTCTTGTATGAGTCAATGTTTTGTACTCTATAATACACATCAATTTGTCTAATCCAATTGTCCAACTTTTCAGCATTTATCTCTCCATCATATATAGGCAAGTCAAATTTAACATCTAACTTGATCAAAGATGCTTTATTATTATGTACAGGGTTATTAGGAGGTGTGAGGAAGCTTTCCTCTTTCCCTTTTGCTTTGGAGTGGTCATGGGAATGAGACTCATCTTCTTCTTTATCTTGTTTAGAACCTGATGAATCTTCAGTCTTATGCTTTCTAAAGTCCCTATACATTTCTTCTACCATAGAATTTATAGCTAGCAAACTTTCTATGAATTGAGGGTCTGGCCCCACAGAACCTTCCTCTGACATTGTCTTCCAAGAATAGACTCTCTCAATTTTAGGACTAGTTTTGAACAACTCTCCTTCTCCTAATTTGAGCTTCAATCTAGGGAGCATTCAATAGCTAAACCAACATAAGCTTGTCTAACCTTACAACCTTAAGTTCTGATACCACTTGATCTGATAGTCACCCTATGAGTGATCTCAGTTAAGAACTTATTAAATGAAGGTATTACAGACTCATATGCCGGTGTATGTTCTATGTTATTGAAGCAACAGATTGATCAGATTGCTAATGCACAGACAATTGAATGGAAAGACAACAGAGAAATACAATAAGCAAATACAAGAACACACGAAATTAATAAGGAGTTCACCCTATTCTCCATGGATACATCTTCGGTCCAGCTTCAGTGGTGGCCTTATTTTATTGTGTTTAAAGTAGAGAATTAAATGTAGGAGCTCAATATGAATCACCTGAAACAGATTTGCTTGGCAGGGTGGTTCGCGGATTCCCCAAGCCACTGGAGTGCACAAACTCGTTTTCCTACCAACTCTGTGACCTTCTAGTCTATAATGGAGAGAGCCCAATGTGGTGCTCAGTCTGGACAGATCCTCTCTGGGATGGCTTGAATCCCTTGAGCTCTCTAGTTCTCGATGCTACCTTTGGTTAGCTCGGCCCTCTATCCTCTTCTGCTTTTGCTTCACTGTCTTCTTCTCTGGTTTCCATCTCTCTATGTTCAGTCCTCCTCTCTGGGTATTCTAACTGACTGACTTCCTTTGTGTGTATTATGTTTCTATGTTCTTGGCTTTTAGCCATTTGTCTCCAAGACCGTTTGGTTCCTCTTCCACCTTTGTCGATTCACCTTCTGCAGCTACGTTTGGAGTTCCCTGTTCGGCATCATCATCAACACTCAGGGAGTGGCCACATGTCCTCCCCTAAATGGCGCCAGCCTACTTCATCAGTTCGTTTATTAAGTTACATCATGGATGAAGTGTTTCCTCCACCATAGCAGTCAAATGGACTCCAAATCTTTCTAAAACGCAGCGTATTCCCTTGTTGATTCTGCTTCCTCCCTTGGGCAAAAACTCATCTGTCCGATCTAGGTTCCCTAGATCCAATGCCATATGCATGTTTTGTACAGTTAACTTGCTCGACCTTTAGCATGAGATCAATGGTGGTTTTCTCTCACCTCCACTTGCCACACGTCAATCGATGAATGGAATCACTATGCTCTCATCCAAAACCTCTTACCGTTTGAGGGTATCCCGATCAAAACTGTCGCTTTCCAGAGTGTGAGTCCCACTTTTGTACTTTCAGCACTTTTTCCTTTCTGCCCATGGTTCTCTAGCTTCCCATGCGTTTGTGTGCTCGAGCTTCCTCCTTCATGGCCCTGTGTGCCCAACGATGCGCGATTAGCACTAAGCACTAATCGCGCATCAAAAACCACCTCCTTTTCCTGATTCAGGGCTCCCAGGGGCTACTTTGACCTCCTGTGCAGTCTCCATAGGCCTCGGTTAGCACCCTTTGACCGAGGTCCTTGTTATTCCATGCTGGCTGCCATTTCCGCTGGTTCAGGGTGTTTTTTATCACTGTTTTGGATTCTTTAAAGATTTGTGTCGACTTGTTACAGTCATGGTTCTTTGACAATCTTCTATAGATCCAATTCGGATCACCGAGTATGTGTTATAAAATCATGGAAAGTATGGGATGTTTGGGTCATTAGTTTGTCATGTCATTCAACCATGTAATTTGCAAACAATGTACTACAGGTTGCAGAGGTAGCAGGTGTCAGCTCATTGCTTAAGGCTTTGATGACAAAGGTGAAGGAGATGGAAGCCAGACCTTTTCAGGACACTTGTGATGCAAGCAAGGTACATAGAAAGTTGCAAATTATTTTCATGCTTTTGTAGGACCAAAAGCTCCTCAGTGGGGAGGATTAATCCAGGTGGCCCCAGAAATACACACAAGACAAGGAGGGCTTATGAACGCTTGAAAATCAAACTACTCAAAATGACTTCGACCCAAGACCAGAATGTAGATCTTGTCATCTTGATCACGGAGGTGTGAATGGTTCGTCAAACCGAGCTTGTATGAGGGAGAACGGACCAGTCAAAGTTTTCGTCAAAGTTGGTCTGTGGGCCAGGTTTAAGTATCCTACAATTTAACCGACCCCCAGGCATAAACCTAGCTCCCAAAATTGGTCAAATGTGTTGCCTCATTGATTTGCCCAATGACCCTTATTTTCTGAAGATTTTAAAAACACCTCTTCTTTATAAAATCAAATATAATAATAATATATATAAATATATATATATATAATATATATATATATATATATATATATATATATATATATTATAATATATATATATATATATTATATATATATATTATTAGGCGTAGGTGGCCACACCCCGCCACCCAAATTCCGTAACCAAAATTAATTATAAAGGCCAACGGGCCATACTCCCCACAGCCAAATTGCAACAATAAATACTATATACATGTTTAGGATCGATGGCCACAACCCGCGCCAAACCCTCCAAACTATATCGCATACCATATATATTGTTCCTTGTATTTCGAGGTGGGCAGGCCACTGGCGGTGGACCCAACCCACACCCCATTGCCCCAACCCATCATATATTGCCATTTTTAATGCACCGATACATACAATGGCAACACCACTTAAAGCTTTGATCGCTGATTTTGAGCACCGATCACCGATTTTGCATATCGCCGATATATAACAGCATCGATCGCTGATCTTTGAAATGTGCCAACTGCCCAACATTAATGCTATCATATATATATCTGTGTAACCTGCAGTGGAGGGTACAGGGATGGGCCACCTGAGGCAGGCCCAACCACCCAAAACTTGTTTAAAAAATGATTTTTGTGTAAAAGAAGGAGGAGGCGGGGTTTGACTACCCAACCTCCTCCCTATTAACCAGTGATTTTACCAATCCTCCTAAACCGTCACATTGGTTAATCTGCCCATAGTTTTATTTAAATAGTCATTTTCACCAGTGCACAAGAGGAGAGACTGTAGGGCACAGATTTCGAGGTAGAAGTTGGGCATGGATTTCGAGACAATTAATTAATTTTTTTTAATGCAGGAACCATGAATTTTGCAGGAGGGAAAAATTTTCACTTTGTCGGAAATTGACAAATTTTATATGGATTCTACACCTCTCATCGCCATGAGTGCAATGATGTTGTCCATTTCTGCATTAGAGTTCTGCATTTTCGGATCATTTTCCGAATGCACGTGGAACCATGATTTTAGCAAAAATAGGGAGCGGAACCATGAGCCTTGAAATTTTCCGAAGGAGGTAAAATTTTTCCATGTCATAATATAGTCAAGTTTATACATGTTTTTCATGGTTTTCTGTAGGGATCTCAATGGCAACATCAGATTCGTCATCAGAGTTGCAAACTTCCAATGCATTCATGGAGCAAAATCTTTGAGGAATCCCAAGCGAATCTAAAAGACTCCTTGAGCCTAGAATTCTCAACTTCTCAAAATTCAGATTTTGGATAGCCGATTTAGCACTACTCGATGCCACAAATCTGATGGTACACTCATATTTGCCATTCTCTAATTTCTTCTTCTAGTCATTTTTCTAAGTGCCAATGCACATTTCCACCTTCATGTGCGAGCAATCATCTTCATGCGATCGATGCCTTGAGATTGATGGTCCGAGCAGCGTCAGTAGTGTGACATCCACTTCTTCATATGGCCCTTGGTTGTGATGTATATAATGCGTTCATGTACTTCTTCTTTATGTATTATGCTGCACAGATCCTTGATTGATGTTTATGGAGGATCTTGTTTATTACATGTTGTCATGATTCCTTGCTTGATTTGATGTGGAATATTCTATGTGATGTACTTCCTGTCATAAATCATCATGCATTTTTTTGTGTCATACTGATAGGATTTTTTGACTGAGAGTTCCTGTAGTGGAACATCTCTTAGAGCCACTCATGCGTGAGGGAATTTTTCTTTGTATTATCATGACATCATCTTTTGTGTACATCACCTTTATTGACAACATTTAATGTAGTGGCCTACACCATCTTGACACTGGAGCCTAGAGACGTAGTCCCTCTTGGACGAACTCCATTATCAACGCTTATGTTTTCATGTGTTGATGATTGTCTTGTTCCTCTTCTTCACAGCATGTAGATGTATTCATTAATGTTCTTTTAAAAATCCAATTTAACACATCATGAAAGTAAAAGGTCTTGGAAAGGGTCCTTCTTCACACCCGGACCTGGATCAACCAAGGAGGTAAAAAATAACCAAACATGTAAACCAATGGTAAATCTGATAAGGGACAATGTTGCCATATAAGGAGCACCAATATTTCCAAAAGAAGGAAAAGGACTAGGATTCCCGTCATGGGGGTTTCGTTGACTAGTGGGCTTAGGAACTATCGCTATTAGTATTAACTTAAGATCTACTAAGGATTTATTCCAGGATGAGGATGTTTTTTAATTAATTTTATAAATTAACAACAAAAATAAATCAAAGTAGGGGTACTAGGCAAAATGGTTGACCAAGAAAGTGTGAACTACAATATACCAAGTTTATGAGAGATGTTTTGGCCTAAATCACATGATATTTCATTTGTCGATGCATTTGAAACCAACCAGTGTGGTTCATCGTCATGAAATGTTGAATGAACAGATCATGCTTTGCTTACAATATACCACCTTGGTGAACCAAGGATTTATGTACGGGTAGACAATCTCCCTGAATGTTGTGTGAAGTGTATCATAGTGTACAAGGTAGCTGATTTGCTTACCTATGGAAGGACAGAAGCCTAGTGGATTCTTCCAAAAAGATATAATAACTAACACACACATCTACACATATTTGTATCGTGGAAACCCAAACCTGCAAAAACTAACAAGTTTTTTTTCATCATTCTTGTCTAAGGCTACCATTTCTTTAACCATGGCCTTTTCCTAAAGTTATCCATCCTATATATCCACTACCTCCATAAAAATTATAGGATCATCGTTAGTAATAAATAAAGTTTTTTTTTAATTAAAACAAGTATAGTATACTTGTATGGCTTCCCTCTTTCTCAAATCAATCTCCTCAAAACTAGAGTATGTGGTTCTTTTAATTCATATTCTTTTGTAGAGTCTGAATCATCACCCTTTAGTGAAAAACTTATCTTCTCTAGTTCTTTCTCCCTTGGTAGGACTTCTTGTTTGATAACACTTTTTACTTCTCTAAATACCACATCTCTATTGTACAATACCTTCTTTGTTTCTGAGTTCCAAAGCTTGTAACCTTTTAAACTATTATTAAAACTAATAAAGATGCACCTTTCAGATTTTCTATTAAACTTCATTATATTTTACTTGAAACATGTACATATGAATCACATCCAAATACCATAATATGTGTGAGATATGATTTCTTACTAGTCCATACCTCATGTGGAGTCTTATCATCCAATGCTTATGAGGGTGGCCTATTTACCAAGGAACATTTAGTATACACTGCCTCTACCCAAAATTCTTGTCTTAACCTAGCACCATTGAGCATGCTCCTATCTTTTTCTATCAACATCCTATTCATCTTGTCTACAACTCCATTTTATTGAGTTATGTATGGCATAGTATTTTGTTGTGCTATACTACACTTTTTGTTGATGTTTTCAAATTCCTTCTTGTATAAATCTCCATTGTCATCCATCCTCAACACCTTTATTTTTTTCTCTATTTGATTCTCCACTAGAACCTCAAATTTTTTAAATATTTCAAAGACTTTAGATTTATTCCTAAGGAAATATATCAATGTATTCCACAAGAATTGATCTATAAGTGATATGTAGTACACAAATTTACCTAATGATGAAATCAATACAGGTCCAATCACATCATTGTGCACTAGTTGTAGTATTCCCTCTGCCCTCTTAGCACCAAAGGAGAATCTCACCCAATTATATTTCCCATATAAGAAATGTTCACAAAAATAAAAATCTTGAGATAAATTAGACATGCATTCTACCATATCATTTCCATGTAGTACTTGAAGTCCCTTCTCTCTGATGTGTCACATTTTTTGATGCCACAACATAGTATTTTCTCTTGAAGTTGCAAGATTTTTTCCTTCATCTGCTCCACTCTTAGGAACAATGGAATTATTGCACCCAACACTAATAGTGTTTCCCAATAGCTTATACATAGTTCCAATCTAAACTCTCTTCAAGAATACCATTGTTCCTCAAACCATTTTGTAGGTATGCTTTTCAAATATATTTTTTACCCCTGCATCGCTCATTTTTTTTATAGAAATCAATTTCCTGGCCAATCATCGGATGTGTAAAACACTTGGGAGTGTTCTGGTCCTTTCATCCATGATTTTTAAGTTGAATTTTCCTCATCTTATGATTATGGCTATCAATACATCTCCTAAGAAAACATCACCAGTATTGAATCTTCCATACTCGTAAAACCATTCCTTGTGAGGATTTATATGAAAATATGTGTCTGAGTCTATCAACCTTGCCCCATGATCTACCTGTATACCTAAAGAATCCAAGTACACATCCCTCCCTTCATATGAGGAGGTGTTGTATTGTTTTCCTCTCAATGACATACGAAAGGAACCCACTTAAGATTGTCGTTGACAAACAATATCAACAATATAAATGACTACTAAAAATTATAGATATGCAGTTATTGATAGAAACAAAACCTGCCAAAATTATGATCTATGCTATGATCATAGTTAAAAATTGAAAGAAAGAGTAATAACCCCAAACATCCAATGGAAATGAGATATGTAAAGAATAATTTTATAATAACACTTGTGAAGAGAACAGATAAATGTTACCTGTCCCCCTCTATGGAATGGGTTCTTGGCTATCCTCAAATGTCTTCAGCTTCTATAGAGTCTCTCTCCTCTATAATGCGTAAACCCAGTAAAAATATGATGTGCAACAACGAAAATAATTAGCATTAACAGTGAGTGCAACAATGAAAATAATCAAAAGTGAATAATGAATCGAAAACCCTTCTATTTATAACAAAATATTGAGTTATCCTCGAATAATGAGCAATAATAAAATATTATTGATTCCATTCTTGGAATAACCACTTGGAATATTTTATTATATTTGTTTAAGAGGGAAACATTATTTAAACTTTTATTTAGAAATAATAAATAAATAAATGTTTTATTTATCATCTCAATGAATTAGTTAAGGAATAACAAACAAAAAGGGATTTTTTGTAATTATTCCTAAGGGATTTAGTCAAATTTAACAAAGAATAATAGTTAATTGGTGATTAATTAATTATTCTTAGAGAAAAATAAGAAAAAATACCGATTTATCAGTTTATTTTTCATGATTGGGTCAAATTTGACAATTAATAATAATAAAACAATGGTTTAATTAATTATTCCTAGAAGAAAACAAATAAATAGTGATTTATTTAATAAATCTTCATGGGTTTAACTACAAATTATTTAACAAGGGTGGTTTATTAAGTAATTTCTCACAGCAAAAACAATTTTACTATGGTAAAATTGGCTTTACATGGTGTACTTTGATCCATCTAGTAAATTAGGCTAGATGATCAATTTTTTGGTGATAACAAGAGAACTTTTTGTTTTTTCTTCTGAAAATGGAGCATCTTGAGATCCCTTTCATTTCTCTAAAATTTTGGCTTTAGAATCCTTCTTGCAATGTCTTTCTTTTCCACATCTCCAACATATATTCATGAACTTTCTTAGGGATTTTTATTTTCCTCTATATTTAGATCTCCCACTTGCGGACTTATTTTTATTTATATTTTGGGAGTTTCCTCTTATAGAAAAGGTATCTCCATTATTTTTCTCCATGCTTTTCCATCCCATCTCCTTTGACGAGAAGGATGAGACTATTTTATCGAAATTTAAGGTAGTTGCATTACTACCTATGGCAACAACCACACTATCCCATGAGTTTGGTAGGGAAAATAATATATTAATGCATGTATCCTCATCTAAAATGTTAATATCAATAGATCATAGTTGACTCATTAGAATAATAAATGTATTCAGATGCTCTATCACTGAGTCTCCATCCTTCATCCTCGGGTTATATAGATTTTTCACAAGAATAATTTGGTCACCAAGGACATAGATTGATACGAACCCCCTAACTTGTCTCATAAATATTTTGTTGTTGCTTCCCTTAATACATTCAGTAATACCGAATTGGAGAGACACAATTTTATTGTGCTCTTCTCCTTCTAATCCAACTTCATCCAGTCTTATGTTGGCATCCCCATCATGTAGTAATTAGATACATAACGTTGATCTTTGTCCACCAACAAGTCTTCCATTTTGAACTTCCACAACTCAAAACTTTGTCCATTAAATTTCTTGATATTTATTTTTTAGCTACTCGTCACTTCCTTTCACCATAAGAATCACTCTTGTAGATATCCCATAGTAACAAGGTCTACCACAAGTCGAAGTGGAACCCTTTAACCACAAAGGAATACCCTTGAAGAAAAATATTCTAATACCAAATTTATCTTAACTCTGTAAAATTAATCATTGCAATTAGATTCTTAATAAAACAAAAAAAATATGATAGCAGGCACATACATGTACACAGATATTTTTATCCTAGAAACCCAAACCTTGGAAAACTAACAAGTTTTTTTTCATTATGATTTTTGTATAGTATATTATAGTACAATGTACATCCCACAACATATGAGCCTCTAATTGAATCATAGTTCCATAATGAAAACTACAAAACCATGGGAAAAACCACCATGCACCACAAAATGACTTTTAACGAAACCGTGGGCCAAAAAATACCAAATATAAAAGTTCTCAGGGTGTTGCCTCCAACCCTGTGTAGAGGGGATCTTGCCCCCTTGCATACCCCCTGTTGTAGCATTTTTTGGTTTTGATAAGGTAGAATAAAATAGTCAAAAAATAAAAAATATTCTGAAAACAATGTTAAGTTAGGATATGAACATAACAATAGTGAATAAAATGTTTTTGAAAAAACCTTGATGATGATGTCCATATCAAAGAAAATGTTAGGTTAGATGCCCTAAAAAAATCAAGGCAAAAAGAAAATATTAGGTTAGAAAGAAAAGAAAACAAATAAACTCTGAAAGTGAGAAAGTCTAAATGCCACTACTATTTTTCTGCAAAATAATAGTTATGTACATCTTGTCAAAAATGCCACAACCCATGACAGTCAAACTGCTTAATCTTGACTGCTTCATGCTTTAAATTTTATGTTATAGTTAGAGAATAAAGATCTTGCCAAACTGTGTAAATCCTGCTAGATCAGTAGTTAAGTAGAGAATAAGAAGGTGCTCATTAGTTTAATCTGAGCCCTTAGATGTTATAATGTTAGAATTATAAGTTTGCTTTTGTAAAATAAAAAGAAAGGAAAAGGGTTTGCTAGCTTAAATGCACCCATTAAATGAAGAAAAAATGACAGGATAAGCAATGAGTAACTATAAGAAAGGTTGCAGAAGTTTGATGATTTATTGGACAAAATGTACATTTATCATGTTTTACCATATGTTTTTATGTCCAGGAGGCAATTACACAAAGCAAATGAAGGTCTACAAGATCAATTAATTAACTTCCCTCATCCTCATTCATCACTATATTTTCTAATTTCCCCTTCCCACCTTCGTACAATTCATATTCATTAATTTTCCATAAAACGCCCCTTTTCCTAAGGTTAAAGCCCTTTTTGCCTAGGAAAAGTGAAGACCCCATGCGAAATCCCCTTTTACCCAAAAAACCCACAAATAGTTGTTTAGCCTATATATATATATATAGATATATGTGAAAGCAAATAATTCATAAAAAGCATTATACTTAGTCCATTTCCCCTTTCCACTCATATTTGATATTAACTCTAACTTATAGTATTAAACCCCTAAAAAGTTCCCTTTCCCATATATATTAACTCCCTTTTATTAAAATACCACGAAACCATAAGTTTTACAATAAAACTATGTATTTCATAACATATTGCATAATCGTGGATCTCAAGCCTTTCAACGTATATGCACCCTTCGCCATTGCGATATGCGATGTGTGATAGACCCGGACTCTATGCATATATATTTTATAATTCATCGCCCATTTCACATCCATCCTCATTGCAAGTCCCAGCTGAAATATAACCCTCTGCCATTGCAATCTCCAATATGTGATGGGAACCCAGACTCAATTACATTATTATCCATGATTTATTTCCATATCGCGTTCGGCCCTTATCACATTCCTTTGCAATGGGCCTTCCTTCACTAAACCCCGATTGTGATATGTGATGAACCCAGGCCCGACATCATCTATTCACCCAAATTCATAATATTTCAAGTCCGCCATACCTTGTTTTGCGAAGGTTTTCTTGTTAAAAGCTTTTTATGATTTAAATATAAAACCCCACTAATCTCAGTTTTTAACCATAATAAAGCCCATTGCGGCCATAATTAATCGTTGGGACCCTCCACACTACTCTTTCACTCCACCCCCATTCTATCACATGCATTCAAATCTAATGACCCTTAACAATTTTGGGTTGGCTCTCTGTCTGAACATTACCCGCCCAAAAAGTGGTCTTCCACCGACCTCCCCTTACTACGTGCCAGGCTCAGATATTTCGGGTGACCCTCCCAAAACCGCCCACGCCTCATAAAGTAGTGCGATGAAAACGAAAACCACCTCCCACATAATGAAAAAATGACCACTGTTCACTTTGCACCATATTTCAAAAAGGAAACAGTTTTTCCGTTTAAACGCAAAATCACCATTTTTCCTTTGTTTCGCTTGATTTCACAATAAACCCTCCATAAGCCTCTGTGACCAATAAAGCCATTTTTTTACGTTCCGATATGTTCTAGACTCCTTCCAATATCCTTTCAAGCTCAATAAAGCCATTGATGTCCTTCTCTGCCACCTATGTTTTCTTAACAATTTCTATGTTTTGCAAGGAAACACTTTTGTTCCAGGCTTACAAAGAAAAAATCCTACATACAAGTTGAAGACAAATACGAAGATATTGCTATTGAAAAACACAGTAAAAAACCTAAAATGCACAGTAAAGGTAAAAGGGAACACAGTAAAGATTACTCAGCAGGGTCAAAGGATATTCACAGAGTTTAAAGAGTGTCAGATGAAATATCAAATGAAGGAATTAACTAGCGTAAAGGATACAAACAATCAAGTAGCTTAAAGGGGAAAAATATCAAACAACAAAGCCATCACAACATGAATAAAAGGGACATCAAGAAGTAGTTCAATAGCTTCCCCTATCTTCTTGCATGAAGATCTTTCCTTTCCTAGAATAAATCTTAATCAATTTTAGGATATTTCCTTAGTTTCATTATTGTATAAATAACTCTCTTCTTGAGTTATTATGGGTTCAAAGTTCAAGATCCATTATTCATTTCTTATTAAGTTGTGACTGTTCATTCTACTTTTAACCTAGTTGCACCTTCGAAGGAAGCTTTTGTAGACACTTCATGTACTCAATCTTTTTCTAATCTTAATACAAAGCAGAGGATTTTGAATTTGGTTTTACACAGTTTGTGTTATCCTATAATTTCTTCAAGTTATCAATCATTATGTTTTTCTTCATATGCTTATGACTTATAGAGAAATCTAGGTAAGAATAATTGTGTCTCAATCTATTCCTATAAGCTCCTGAAGTGATCATCTATTAAGAGAATGGATTAATGAACTATCTGTTTAACTAATCCCCTCTAATCAATAAATCATCAGCGTCTTTTGTAAGCTTAAGTATATTGCCTTGAACCTTTGGAACATAGTTTAGAAGGTTTTCATACTTATGATTGTTCTGTTTTACAGTTTGGAAACTGTGATAATAATATTATTTTATGTCTTTGTCTCACCACTATTTTGATCTATATCACCGTGTAAAGTTTTATAGTAGCCCTTTGCTAGGATATTAATATTATCCAAAGGATTAAGTATTTCAATTCCACATCTATCTTCATTAATTGGTCTTCCAAAACTAAAACCAAAAACCTCAAAACAATTATTTTAGATGCTCTAGCATTGGTAGCTAACCTACTACTATCTCATAGGTACCCAGACCCCCCAGCCGAGGGGGTCGGCCTCACAACCCCCCGCGTGGAGGGGTGTACAGTCTTCCTGCGGTATACATACGGCTGAGAGATTTGAATACAAAACATAATCAAGCTCCACACCCAAAAAAAGCGATGGCTACAAAAGCCAAGTCACAAAATGGATACAAAATACCTCGGTTGATGTTGAAGGTGGTGTCATAAGTCTGTAAGATGAAAAACCAGCAACCGTTTTTTGTCCTAGTTCAGGCATGATAGATGAGATAGTGCCTCCTTTTTATGTAACTCTTAAAACAAATGATTCCATGTTGTATAATTGTATGCTTGATTCAGGAGCATCACACAACCTTATGCCAAAATCTATCATGGACCATTTGAAACTCAACATAACTAAATCCTACCATGACCTGTACACCTTTGATTTTAAAAGGGTGCCCTGTTTGGGATTGATCAAGGATCTAGTGGTTACCCTTTCCCAAATTCCAATGAAAAGTGTAGTACATGATATTGTTGTCACAGATATCCCTCCCAAGTTTGGAATGCTCCTTTCAAGGTCTTGTTGTGCCAAATTAGGGGGAACTCTATATATGGATATGTCATATGCTACTATTCATGTGTATGGAGGAGAGAAATTAAGATTATATAGAGAGGTAATATTTGTACATACTGTTTGTACGTCTGACCAACCAAGGAACCATCCAATTTATACAATAGATTAAGACTTTGGTCGTTTTCAACTCATTTCAAACCAACATAAAGCTCAAGTCAAAATTGAAGAGGTAGTTGAAAGTCCTAAACCAAACCAAACTGATATTTGGAAACTATTATTCGATGGCTCTTGCACGAAAGATGGGGCCAGAGCTGGAGTAGTTTTAATTTCACCTGAAAAAGAAAATATAACCCAATCATGTAGATTAGACTTTGAAGTTACAAATAATGTGGCTGAATCTAAAACTTTCCTTTTAGGATTGCAATTAGCCAAAAGTTTGAAAGTTCAAAACTTAAGTGTTTTTATTGATTCAGAACTTCTTGTTAAGCAAGTAAGAAATGTTTACCAGACCAAGCACCCTAGACTTAGGTCTTACTGAAATGAAGTATGGGGTTCAAATGAAAATTTCTTTGATGCTTTTAATTTGACTCATATCCCCAGAGATCAAAATATTCATGTAGATGCCTTAGCTATCTCTACTAGCTCTTTTAAAATTCTTGATCATACTGATGTACTCTATCAAATACAAGTCAAATATAGGCCATCTATCCTAGACAATCTGAAACATTGGCAAATATTTGAAGATGATGAACATTTGAAATCATTTCTGCAGGTAATAGATGATTTTTCATTTCTACAATTTGATGAAGATAGAACTGAAATAAATGAAAATGCAGATGGAAATGATATTTTAGATTTTAAAATCAAAATTTCTAATCATGACATTATTCAATTATCTAATAATTTTATTCGAAAAGGACTCATTCCTTTAGAAAATTTGTTTGATCAAGATGTTGTCCTCTGAAACCCTCAGTCCATTTCTTCAGAACATGACCTAGAAGAGATTAACATTGGAACTGATGAAGATATAAAAAAATTCAAAATATGTGCATCTCTAGACCCTGAAATCAAAGCTCAATATCTTAAGTTACTGCAAAAATATAAGGATGTTTTTGCTTGGACTTATGTTGATCTAAAGACCTATGATACTTCATTAATACAGCATAAGATTCCTTTGAAGCCAAAAGCAAAACCTTATCAACAGAAACTTAGAAGGATAAATCCAACCCTTCTACCAATTGTAGAAAGGGAGATTAAGAAAATGCTAGATGCTAAGATCATCCTCCCTCTTAGATATTCTAACTGGGTTGCAAACCTAGTTCCTATTAGAAAGAAAAATGGAGAAATAAGAGTCCGTGTGGATTTTAGAAATTTGAACAAGGCATCATTAAAAGATAATTATCCTTTGCCCAAAGTAGATCAGTTACTTCAAATGGTTTCATGAGTACAAAGACTTTCTATGCTCGATGGTCTTTCAGGTCACAATCAAGTGACTGTTGATACAACAGACACAGAGAAGACAACCTTTACTACACCTTGGGGTACATTTATGTATGCTAGGATGCCATTTGGCTTAACCAATAATGGAGCAACATTTCAAAGAGCTATGGACATAGCTTTTATGGGTCAAGTAAATAAATTTGTGGTTATTTATCTTGATGACATAACTGTTTTTTCTAAACCTAATCAGAAACATCTAAAGCACTTCATGAAGGTTTTTGACAAGTGTAGAAAATTTGGAATATCATTGAACCCTAATAAGTCCTTGTTTGCTGTCAAAGAAGAAAAAATGTTGGGCCATATAATTTCAAAGGAGGGAGTAGTAATTGACCCCAAGCGAGTATCTGTCATTGAAACATTGACTTTACCTAGAAACAAGAAGGAGATTCAAGCTTTTCTAGGCAAGTTAAATTTTCTAAGGAGGTTTATTCCAAATTATGCAAAGATTATGAAAGATATAACTGACATGATCTGAAAGGACCATGAATTCAAATGAACTACCTCTTCTAGGCATGCATTTGAACAAATAAAAAAGGATATCCCTGAAGCTCCCACCTTAGCTAGCCTTGATTATATTAAGCCATTTAATATTTTCTCTTTTTCCTATTAAACAACCCTTGATGTTGTTCTATTACAGAAAAATGAAGATTCCCATGACTAACCCATAGCCTTTTTTAGCAAGGTTATGAGAGATGTTGAGCTTAAGTATGACATCATTGACAAGCAAGCATATGCCCTCATTCAAGCCCTGAAATCATTTAGAATGTATGTATTACATTCGTCGCTTATGTCCCTAATAGTGTTGCGAAAATTGTCCTAACCCAACCAGAAACTGATGGGAAAAGAGATAGATGGATCACTCAAATTCTGGAGTTTGATCTAACTATCAAGACTACCAAGCTAGTAAAAGGTCAAGGATTAGCCAAGATTTTAGCTAAACCCAACTGCAAAGTACTTGGAATCAATTTTGTTTTTGAAATACAAGGGGAGAATCCACAAGAACCTTCCCTTCATCCTAAAGGGGAGAATCCACAAGAACCTCTACCTTCAGAGTAGATCAATCCTATACACATTGATGAAAAATTCTTGTTGTCAAACTGGTATCAAGATATTGTAAATTTTTTGGTCCATTTTGAGTGTCCAGCATCATTCTCCAAAACCCAGTGTAAAACCCTTAAGTTAAAATTAGTCAAGTACTAAATTATAAATGAAAATTTATACTAGAAATGTCCACTGAATATTTTGTTATTGTGTTTAATAGAGTTAGAAACTGAAGGAATCATTGATTAGTTTCATATAGGATTTTGTAGGGGAGATTATGCTTGGAGAGCAACAACATACAAGATTCTGAGGGGAGGATTTTATTGGCCCACATTGTTCTTACAAGTAGGGGCAAAGGTCAAAGGTTGTGTTCCTTGTCAAATGTTTGATGGTAAATAAAAATTAGCAGCTCTTCCAGTTGTTCCATCAATAGTTTCAACACCTTTTTCTCAATGGGGATTGGATTTTGTTGGAGAGATTCACCCCACTTCAAGTAATTAGCATAGATGGATCCTCACTGCAAAAAGACTACTTTACTAAATGGGTGGAAGTAATTCTAGTCAGAAATGCTACTGATTAAGTAGTAATTAAGTTTATTAAGGAGAATATCTTATCTAGATTTGGTTGCCCAACTCAAATTGTCACGGATAATGCAGCAGCTTTTTCTAGTGTTAAAATTATTGACTTTTGCCACATATATCAGGTTTTGTTACATCATTCAACTCCATACTACCCTCAAGGTAATGACCTTACAGAGTCATC
Organism: Pinus taeda; assembly: GCA_000404065.3. Taxonomy (NCBI): domain Eukaryota; kingdom Viridiplantae; phylum Streptophyta; class Pinopsida; order Pinales; family Pinaceae; genus Pinus; species Pinus taeda. The sequence continues at coordinate 29,311 of APFE030690062.1, read as the reverse complement.
AAACAAAATTCTAGTAAAGGTAATCAAAAAGACTCTAGCTGATCATAAGAAGAGCTGGGATTCACATTTGATTTATGCAGTATCGGAAAATAGAATTACCCTGAAGAGATCAACTGGAAAATCTCCATTTCAGTTAGTCTATGGGAAAGATGCAATTTTCCCTACCAATTTGGCCTTCCCTATTTTAAAATTCTTGCAGGATTCAACAGATGAACCTAATGATCTTTTAAGAAGAATAAATTAGATTACTGAACTTAATGAAAACAAAGATGAAGTTCAACACAAATTGAATGAATATCATAATAAGATGAAAGCCCTGTTTGATGGAAGAGCCAGGGAGAGGGACTTTAAGGAAGGTGATCTAGTTCTAAGATGGGATGCTAGGAGAGAAGAGAAAGGAAAGCATGGAAAATTTGACAATATATGGTTTGGACCTTTAGCGATTGTTGAAGTCAATGGTAACAACACTTTTGTGCTACAGAATCTTGAGGGGCTATATTCCACTTATCCTATAAATGGAAGGTTTCTCAAACATTACATTCAGTACTAAGAAGTTGAAATAGTTTTCATTGTAAATACTCAAGTTTTCTTCACCTTTCAAGATGTTAGTGTGATTTTCTTTATAGCAAGGACTCCATAGCCCGAGGAGAAGGCACATGGATTTGCAGGTTCTCTGCATGCTATAGGAGAAAGCAGTCCCCTGATGGAGCCAATGTTGTAGCATTTTTTGGTTTTGATAAGGTAGAATAAAATAGTCAAAAAATAAAAAATATCTTGAAAAAATGTTAAGTTACGATATGGACATGACAATAGTGAATAAATGTTTTTGAAAAAATCTTGATGATGATGTCCATATCAAAGAAAATGTTAGGTTAGATGCCCTAAAAAAATCAAGGCAAAAAGAAAATGTTAGGTTAAAAAGAAAAGAAAACAAATAAACTCTGAAAGTGAGCAAGTCTAAATGCCACTACTATTTTTCTACAAAACAATTATTGTGTGCAGCTTGTCATAAATGCCACAACCCATGATAGTCAAACTGTTTAATCTTGACTACTTCATGCTTTAAATTTGATGTTATAGTTAGAGAATAAAGATCTAGCCAAACTATTTAAATCTTTGCAAATCAGTAGTTAGGTAGAGAATAATAAGGTGCTCATCAATTTATTCTGAGCCCCTGGATGTTATAAGGTTAGAATTAGATAGTTTTCTTTTGTAAAAGAAAAATAAAGGAAAAGGGTTTGCTACCTTAAATGCACACATTAAATGAAGAAAAAATGGTAGGATAAGCAAAGGGTAAGTAGAAGAAAGGTTGCAGAAGTTTGATGATTGATTGGACACAATGTACATTTATTATGTTTTACCATATGTTTCTATGTCTAGGAGGCAATTAGACAAAGCAAATGAAGGTCTACAAGATCAATTAATTAACTTCCCTCATCCTCATTCATCCCTATATTTACTAATTTTTCCTTCCCATCTTCATACAGTTCATATTCATTAATTTTCCATAAAAAACCCCTTTTCCTAAGGTTAAAGCCCTTTTTTCCTAGGAAAAGTGAAGACCCCATGCTAAATCCCCTACCCAAAAAACCCACAAATAGTTGTTTAGCCTAAGTATAGTATATATGATATAATATATATATATATATATATATATAGAGAGAGAGAGAGAGAGAGAGAGAGAGAGATATGAAAGCTAATAATTCATAAAAAGCATTATACTTAGTCTGTTTCTGATCCGAATGGAAAATGGCATCAAATCATGGTATTCATTCACTCATGGTATTTGCCCATGGTATTTGTAAAATCCACCCATGGTATTCATTCACCCATGGAATTGACCCGTGGTATTGTGACTAAAAAATACTATAAGTAACAAGTCACATTTTGTAAAAGGAGAGATTGTCCGCCACAATGTAGCCTTTACAGTTCAGAGGCATGTAGCGGCCGCATCTCTTCTCAGAGATAAGCTACATGCCTCTAAACTGTAAAGGCTACATTGTGGCGGACAATCTCTCATTTTACAAAATGTGACTTGTTACTTATATTATTTTTCAGTCATAATACCACGGGTCAATTCCATGGGTGAATGAATACCATGGGTAGATTTTACAAATACCATGGGCAAATACCATGAGTGAATGAATACCATAATTTGATGTCATTTTCCATTCAGATCAGTTTCCCCTCTCCACTCATATTTCATATTAACTCTAACTTATAATATTAAACCCCTAAAAAGTTCCCTTTCCCGTATATATTAACTTCCTTTTTTTAAAATACCCCGAAACCATAAGTTTTATAATAAAACTATGTATTTCATAACATATCGCATAATCGCAGATTGTAAGCCTTTCAACGTATATGCACCCTCCACCATTGTGATATGCGATGCATGATAAACCTGGACCCGATGCATATATATTTCATAATTCATCGCCCATTTCGCATCTGCCCTCATCGCAAGTCCCAGCCGAAATATAACCCTCCACCATTGCAATCTTCGATATGTGATGGGAACCCCGACTCGATTACATTATTATCCATGATTTATTTCCATATCGTGTCTGGCCCTTATCACATTCCTTTGCAATGGGCCTTCCTTCACTAAACCCTGATTGTGATATGCGATAAACACAGATCGGGCATTATCTATCTCCTCGAATTCATAATATTTCATGTCCACCATATCGTGTTTTGCAAATATTTTCTTTGTTAAAATGTTTTTATGGTTTAAATATAAAACCCTACTAATCTTGGTTTTTAACCATAATAAATCCCATTGCCGCCATAATTAATAGTTGGGACCCTCCATGCTGCTCTTTCACTCCACCACCGTTCGATCACGTGGATTCAAATCCAACGACCCTTAGCAATTTCGGGTTGGATCTCTGTCCAAACATTACCCACACAAAAAGCGGTATTCCACTGACCTCCCCTTGCTACGTGTCAAGCTCAGATTGTTTCGGGTGACCCCTCCCAGAACCGCCCATGCCTCATAAAGCAGTGCGATGAAAACCAAAACCAACACCCGCATAACAACAAAATGACCACTGTTCACTTTGCGCCATATTTCAAAAAGGAAACTATTTTTCTATTTAAATGCAAAATCACCATTTTTCCTTTGTTTCGACTGTTTTCACAGTAAACCTTCTATAAGCCTCTGTGACCAATAAAGCCATTGTTTTACCTTCCAATATGTTCTGGACTCCTTCCAATATCCTTTCAAGCTCAATAAATCCATTGATGTCCTCCTCTGTCACCTATGTTTTCTTAACAATTTCTGTGTGTTGACACCTAATCCTCAACGATTGGGAGAATTTGAATGTGAACAGTCATCAAGAAGATGAACTGAGCGGTCACATTCATGTATATAACAAATAGCTACCTAATGAAATAAATGAATCAGTTTTTCTAGAGTTACTCCTGGCCTAACATGGTATCAGAGCACAGGTCCCAGGTTCTTTTTTTAGCCTTGCCTTGTAACTCCTCTATCCACTGCCTTTTGTCCTCTGTCCACTGCCTTATGACATTGAAACCCATGATTTTTTAAACGTTGTTGTATCAGATATTTGATGCGGCCTTGTACCACTGAGCTAGAGGCCTGACAATTGTTTTTTGAAAATTTTGTATTAAAATTATTTGAAAAGTTGTTTGACTGTGGTTTGATGCAGTTAAACTGAACGCTGCATTCCCTGATTTTTAGTTGGCATTTCTTATTGATTTTGTATTACATTTAATATTCAATACGCTGGTGATATCTGAGCTCTGTGCATTGTCGCTGTAATATCCGAGCCGTATGAGAACCGATGCATTTTCCCACATAAGGTTGGATAAATCCCTCATCTGCAAACTATGGGATGTGGTTCCCATCCGTGAATCTTCATAACTCTGCCCATTCGTAGAGATCTCCTTACTCTATGCACAACACTAACCACTTTACATATATAAGAGAAGAAGAGTTGCTGCCCTTCTCACTAAGTTTATGTAAATGAATTCTTTTGTCCAGATTAGATTCATTTTCTAGTTCAAGCTGCAGGATCAAAAAAAGGTCTTTCAATTGCAGTTAGATTGGGGTCAATGTACTGTTACCAGTTGCAGTCTTTCCACTGATACGAGCCCTGGTCTCCACTATTGTTTGCGATGGGGTTGTTGTTAACGAAGGCGTTGTACTAGAACCTGGTGTTATCTTTCAATGTTGTTATTGGGCGGAACTTTACCGTTCCATCGTATTCCAAAATAACTTTAACACCTCAGCCTATAGAAGAAGATAGTGATGAAGAGCTGGAATATGCTGAGGCTGCTGCTGGTGTGACCGGAAGTGTAAAGAAGCCCTTCTCAGTGGTTGAAAATGAAATTAATTATCAGAATCTCAGTTTTTTTTAGAAGCAAAAGCTTTTTTCATAAGAGCAAATTTTTTTGCCTTTGTTGGAGGGTTATCAGCATTCTTTTTTTTTAAGCAGCTGAAGTATTTTTTCTCCACAAGAGAAAGTTTTTTTTTCCATCAGAAGTATTAGTCTATCAGCAAAAGTTTTTTTTCAACAGAAGTAATTTTTTTACAGAATGCATTCAATCATCTCTATGGTGGGAATAGTTCTCACTGGCAAGGAGAACTATCCTGATTGGTCCCGGATGATACAACACACCCTCATCTTAAATGAGTTGTGGAAAGGAGTGTCTGTCAGAGAAGGAGACAGTGACCCAGAAAAGCCTACATCAGACAAAGAGCTCGCCATCTGGGAAAACAAGAACAGCAAAGTGTATGCATTAATCACAGCATCTGTAAATAAGGAGGTGAGTCGCCACATTTCATCATATTCAACTACCTTTGAAGCTTTACAAAAGCTGAAAGAACTCTATGACTCACATTCTGCACTTG